>RXID01011075.1:0-20000 GCA_005019695.1 Trichopus zeylanicus subsp. travancoricus
AGGAGTATTAGCTGTTATTGAAGAAGTAGTAGTTGTTGTTGTAGTAGTAGTAGAAGTAGTAGTTATAATAGTAGTACTAGTGGTAGCAGTAGTTGTAAAAGTATCCGTAGAAGTAGTAGTAACAGTAGTTATAGTAGTAGTAGAAGCCTTGGTATCTTGGTTATAATATTAGTAGTAGCAATAGTAGTAGTAGTAGTAGTAGTAGCAATAGCAGTGTAGTAGTAGTAGAAGTAGTAGCGGTATTAATAGTAGTAGGAGAAGTCTTTGGAGTAGTTGTAGTGGTTGGGACAACAACAACAACAATAGTAGTAGTAGTAGCATCAAAAACATTAACAACAACAGTAGTAGTGTTAGTAGGAGTAGTTGTGGTGGTATTAATAGCCATAGTAGTAGTAGTAATAGTAGCACCAGCAGCAATAGTTGTAGTAGTAGTTGTTGTAGTAGCTGTAGCAACAGTAGTTGTCGAACAAGTAGTAGTAATAGCAGCTGTAGTAGTAGTTGTAGTAGTAGCAAGAATAGTAGCAATAGCACTAATTATAGCAATAGTAGTTGTCGTAGTTGCAGTTGTAGCAACAGTAGCAGCTATAGTAGTAGTAGCTGTAGTAGTTCTAAGAGTAATAGTAGTAACAATAGTAGAAGTAGTAGTTGTACAAGTAGTAGTAGTAGTAGTAGTACTTGTAGTAGTAGTACTAGTAGTAGTAGTAGCATTAGTAGTAGCTATTGTAGTAGTAAATGTAGTAGTAGTTGTTGTAGTAGTAGTTGTAGTACCAGTAGTAGTAGTAATAGTTGTTGCCGTAGTAGTATCAGTAGGAGAAGTAGAAGTAGTAGTTGTATTAGTAGCAGCAGTAGCAGTAGTCATAGTAGTAGTTGTAGTAGTATTAGTAGTAGTAGCAGCAGTATGAGTTGTAGCAGTAGTAGTAGTAGTAGCAGCAGAAATAGTAGCAATAGAGATAGAAGTGGTAATAATAGAAGCAATTGTAGTACAAGTAGCAGCCACAGTGGCTGTAGTTGTTGGAGTAGAAGTGGTTTTAGTACTAGTAGTAGTAGCAAGAGGAGCAGGATCAGAGTAGTAGTCGCAGTAGCAGCAGTTGCAGCAGTAGTAGCAGTCGTTGAAGTTGTGGTGGCAGTAGCAGCAGTTGTTGTTGTAGTAGCAATAGTAGTAGTAGTAGTAGTAGTAGTAGTGGCAGTAGTAGTAGTAGTAGTGGTAGTAGTAGTAGTATTAGTAGTAGTAGTACTAGTAGTAGTAATAGTTGTACTAGTGGCAGTAGTAGTAGTAGTAGGGGTTGGAGTAAGAGTTGTAGTAGAGGTAGTACTAGTTGGAGTATTGGTAGTGGTAGTAGTAGTTGAAGCAGTAGTAGCAATAGTAGTAGTAGTATTAGGAGTGGTAGTATGAGTAGGAATTGGAGTAGAAGTAGAAGTTGTAGTTGTTGTTGTCGTAGTAGCGGTAGTACAAGTAGTAGCAGTTGTAATAGTAGTAGTAGTTATTATTGTAGTAGTAGCAATAGTAAAAGTAGCAGTAGTAGTTGTTGTAGTAGTAGCAGCAGCATTAGTAGGAGTAGTAGTAGTAGTAGTTTCATTAGTAGTAGTTGTAGCAGTAGTAGTAGTATTAGTAGCAGCAATATTAGTAATAGCACCAGTAGTAGCAGTAGCAGTAAAAGAAGTAGTAGTAGTAGTAGTAGCAGGAGTAGTAGTAGCGGTTGTAACAAAAGTAGTAGTTGCAGTAGTAGTAAGCGTAGTAGCTGTAGCAGTAGCAGTAGTAGCAGTAGTAGTAGCTGTAGTCAGGGTAGAAGTAGTTGTAGCATTAGTAGCCGCAATAGCAGTAGTAGAAGTAGCACTACTAGTAGTACTAGTAGAAGCGGTAGAATTTTTTGTAGCAGTAGTAGTAGTATCGGAGAAGTATTAGTTGTGGTTATTATAGGAGAAGTTGTAGTAATAGTAGTTGTTGTTGTTGTAGATGTAGTAGTAGTCATAGCAGTAGTAGTCGTAGTAGTTGTATCAATAGTAGTAGTTGCAGTAGTAGTAATTGTAGCAGTAGTAGCAGATGTAGTAGTTGTAGCTATAGCAGTAGTAGCCATAGTTGTTTTGCCTGCAATAGAGTTGTTGTAGTAGCAGTAGTAGTAGTTGTAGCAAAAGCAGTAGTACTCGCAGTAGTAGTAGGAGAAGTGGTAGTAGTAGTACCAGTAGTTGTAGCAGTAGTAGTTGTAGCAGAGGTAGTAGACTTAGCAGTAGTATTAGTAGTAGAAGCAGCAACAGTATAGTTGCAGCAGCAGTAGTAGTAGTAGTAGAAGTAGCAGGAGAAGCAGTAGTAGTAATAGTTGTAGTAGCAACAATAACAACAGTAGCATTAGTAGTAAAATGAATAGCAGTATTAGTAGTAGCAGGAGCAACAGTAGCATTAGTAGTAAAATGAATAGTAGTATTAGTAGTAGCAGGAGCAACAGGATCATTAGTAATAGTAGTAGTAGCAGCAGTTGTAGTAATAGTGCTGGCGGTATTAGTAGTTGTAGTAGTAGTAGTAGTAGTATCAATAGTCATAGTAGTAGAAGTAGTAGTAATAGTAGCAGTAGTATTAGTAGTAGTAGTAGTAGTAGTAGTATTAGTAGTAGCAATAGTTGTACGAGTGGCAGCAGTAGTAGTAGTAGTAGGGGTTGGAGTAGGAGTAGTACTAGTTAGAGTATTGGTAGTGGCAGTAGTAGTTGTAGTAGTGTAGTGATAGTAGCAGTAGTAGTTGAAATAGTAGTAGTAGTATTAGGAGTGGTAGTTGGAGTAGGAATTGGAGTTGGAGCAATAGTAGTAGTTGTTGTTGTTGTAGTAGTGGTAGTACTAGAGTAGTAGTAGTTGTTGTAATGGCAGTAGCAGTAGTAGTAGTTGGAGTGAGAGTTGTAGTAGTAGTAGAACTAGTAGTAATTGGCATAACGATAGTAGAAGCAGTAGGAGCAGTCGTAGTAATAGGAGTTGGAGTAGTTGGAGTAGTAGGAGTTGCAGTAGTAGGACTAGGCGTTGGAATAGTAGTTGAAGTAGTAGTAGTAGGAGTTTTAGCAGTAGTAGTTGTAATAGTAGTAGTAGTAGTATTTGTAGTTGCCAGAATAGTAGTATTCATAGTAGTAACAGTTCTTGTAGTAGTACTAGCTTCAGTTGTCGTAGCGGTTGCTATTGTAGTACTAGTAGGCATCATAGTAGTAGTTGTAATAGCAACTGCAGCAGCAACAGTAGCAGCAGTAGGTGTGTTAGAAGGAGGAGGAGGAGGAGGAGGAGGAGGAGCAGTAGTAATACTAGTAGGAATAGTAGGGTTTGTATTAGTAGTAGGAGTAGTAATAAAAGTAGTAGGTGTAGGCGTAGGAGTAGTAATAGGTGTCAAAGTGTCTGTTTTAGTAGTAGTAGTAGTAATTATAGTAGGTTTAGGAGTAGGAGTAGTAGTAGTAGTAGGAGTTGGTGCAGGAGTAGGAGTAGTAGTAGGACTAGTAGTAGTAATAGTAGTAGTGTTAATATAACTAGCAGTAGTGCCAGTAGTAGTAGGAGTACAAGTAGTAGCAATTGTACTAGTAGCAAAAGTAGCAGTAGTAGTAATTATTATTATAGTATTAGTAGTAGTTGTTGTTGTTGTTGTTGTCGTTGTTGTTGTAGAAGTAGTAAAAGTAATTGTAGTAGGGGTGGTAGTAGTCATAGTAGTGGTAGAAGCAGTAGGAGTTGGAGTAGTAGCAGTAGTAGTAGCAGTAGTAGTAGCAGTAGTTGTAGTAGTAGTAGTACTAGTAGTCGTAGTAGTAGTAATAGTAGTAGTACCAGCGTCAGTAGTAGCAGTACTAAAAGCAGCTACAGTAGCAACAGTAGTAGTCGTAGTAGTGGTAGTAGTATAAATTTAGTTATAATAGTTGTACTAGTAAGATTAGTAGTAGCAGCAGTAGGAGTAGTATTTGTAGTAGTAGTAATAGTAATAGCGGTGGTAGTAGTAGTAGTAGTAATAGTAGCAGTATCAGTGGTTACAGTAGTAGTAGTATTTCGAGTGTTTGCAGTAGTAGTATTGGTATGAGTAGAAGTAGTAGTTGCAGTATAGTAGGGGTAGTAGTAGTGACAGTAGTAGTAGTAGTAGTACTAGTAGTAGTAGTAGTAGTAGTAGTAGTAGGAGTGTAGTAGTAGTAGCAGTAGCTCTAGTAGTAATCTTAGAAGTCGTTGGAGTGTTAGGAGTTCGAGTAGTACTAGGACTAGTAGTAGTAGTTGTTGTTGTTGTTGTAGTCGTAGAAGTAATGTTAGTAGCGGTGGTAGTAGTAGTACGAGTGGTAGAAGCAGTAGAAGTTAAAGTAGTAGCAGTAGTAGAAGTAGTAGTAGCTGTAGTTGTAGTACTACTACTAGTAGTAGTACTAGTAGTAGTACTAGCAATAGTAATAGTAGTAGTAGTGGTAGTAGTAATAGAAGTAGTAGCGACGACAGTAGTACTAGTAGCAGCTATAGCAGCAATAGTAATAGTAGTAGTAGTGGTAGTAGTATAAATTATAGTTATAGAAGTAGTAGTAATAGGACAAGTAGTAGTAGCAGTAGTAGTATTTGTCATAGTAGTAGTAGTTGTTGTTGTTGTAGTAGTAGTAGGAATAGCAGTGGTAGCAATAGCAGTTGTACTGCAACTAATACTACTACTCCATCTACTTCTACTAATACTGAATTGCAACTTCTACTACTGCTACTACTACTGCGACTTGTACCACTCCTGCTGCTATTGCTACTGCTACTGCTACAGCTACTACTACTACTACTGTAGCTACTACTGATCCTACTGTCGCAACTACTTCAGCTACTACTGCAACTACTAGTGCTACGACTACTGCTACTATTACTACTATTACAACTACTGCTGCTACTACTACCACTACTAGTACAACTACTGCTACTATGCTGCCACGACAACTACAACTGCTACTACTGCTACTGCTACTACTATTACTTCTACTGCAACTATTGTGACAACTAATAGTACAACAGCTAGTCCAACTACTACTACTACTACTACTACTTCAACAACTGTTGCTATTATTGTTGCTACGACTACTGCTACTTCCATGACTTCTCCAACTACTACCACCAATGCTACTACTGCTCCAGCTGCTGCTACTACTATTATTACTACTGTTTCTACTACTACTATAGCTACTATAACTAGTACTACCGTTACTGCTAACAAAATTACTACTACTGCTACTATTGCTACCACTACTACTACAACAACAGCTGCTACTAATGCTTCTATTGCTATTGTTACTACTACTATTACTTCTACTACTACTGTTACAACTATTGTCGCTACTAATACTACAACTATAACTACTACTACTCCTCCTCCTCCTGCTACTACAGCTACTATTACTACTATTACTGCAACTATTATGATTATTACTTCAACTTCTACTACTACTACTACTACTACTACTGCTACTACTATTGTTGCTGCTACTGTTGCTACTACTACTTCTACTACTACTGCTTCTACTAGTACTACTACTACAACCACTACTCCTATTGCTATTGCTACTACTAGTACTACTACTATATGTACTTCTACTACTTCTGTTATTCCAGCTACTACTTCTACAATCACTACTACTACTAGTACTACTTCTACAAACTGTAATTGCTGCTATTACTATCACTACTACAAATATTCCTACTACTAATGCTACTACTAATGCTACTACTACTTCCACTACTACAAATATTACTATAACTACTACGATTACAACAATTACTACTACTATTACAACAATTGCTCCTACTGCTAGTCTTAGTACTACTACTACTACCACGACAACAATAACAACAACAACTACTCCTACTATTACTACTATTACGACTATGACTTCTTCTACCGCTACTGCTACTCCTAGTACTACTACTACTACTACTACTACTACTACTACTACTACTACTACTACTACTACTACTAGTATTACTACCATTCCTTCACCTACAGCCTTTCCTACTACTAGAGCGATCTCTTACTACTACTACAACTACTACTATAACTACTATTACCACTACTGCTACTACTACTATTATTTCTACTTCGTCTTCTACTACTACTACTACTACTACCACCACCACTACTACTACTATTGCTACTATTACTATTGCTACTACTACTACTCCTCCTATTGCTACTAATATTACTACTACCGCTGCTATAAGTTCAACAACTACAACTCCTGTTGCCACTACTATTATAGATACTAGCGCTACTGCAACTTCTGCTGCTGCTACTACTGCTGCTGCTGCTACTTCTAATACAACTACATCTAAAACTACTATTCCTACTACTGCGATTGCTATAACTACTACTATTACTGTAGCTGCTACTATTACAACTACTAATATTATTACGACTAGTAACACTACTGCAGCTGCTGGTATTGCTGCTGCTATGACTACTTCTACTTCTACAAGTACTACTACTACAACTAGTACTACTGCTAGTACCACTGCGACTAGTTCTACCACTACTATTACTAGTACTACTGCAACTACTTCTACTACTGCTACTACTACAACTACAAAAACTAGTACAACTACAACAACTGCTACAACTACAACTGCTACTGTTACTATTGCTTCAACTACTACAACAACCACTACTACTGCTACTATGACTTCTCCAACTACTACTACCACTGCTACTGCTACTTTTGCTACTAATACTACTGTTACAACTACTACTGCTACGGCTAAAAGAATTACTACTACTACTGCAACTACTGCTACTACTATTATTGCTGCTATTAATGCTTCGACTACTGTTGTTACAACTATTACCACTACATCTACAACTACTGTTGCGACTACTGCTGCTACTAGCAATCCAACTATAACTACTACTGCTACTAAAATTACTACTACTTCTACTCCTACTACAACTACTATTGCTACGACTGCTACTACTAGTACTACCACTACTACTACTACTACTTCTATTACTGTTTCTACTTCTACTCCTACAACCACGACTATTGCTACTAATACTCCTTCTACTACTACTACTGCTACTGCTACTACTACTTTTATTACTATAGCTGCTACTATTACTTCCACTACTATTGCTACTACTACCACTACTACTACTACTGCAACTAATACTACTACGACAACTACTGCTACTCCTACTACGACTACAACTACTACTACTCTTCCTCCACCTACTACTACTGATACTACTACTTCTATTACAACAACTACAACTATTATTGCCACTACTACTGCTGCTACGACCACTGCTACTACAACTACAACTGCTGCTGCTGCTACTACTAATGCTACTACTACTACTAATACTTCTACTACTACTAATACTACAACTACTACTACTGCTACTACTACTACTACAACTACTCCTACGACCATTTCTCCCACTACTACTCCTACAATTACTACTGCTGCTGCTGCTGTTACTACTACTACTACTACTACTACTACTATTGTTACTATTGCTACTATTGCTACCCTTACTGCTACTACTGCTACTGCTACTTCAACTGCAACTACTACTACTATAGCTACTACTAAAGCTATTGCTGCAACTACTTCAGCTACTACTGCAACTACTAGTGCCACTGCTACTACTCTTGCTACTACTACTACTACTACAGCTGCTGCTGCTACTACAACTATTACTATGATTGCTATTATTACTGCCACTACAACTACAACTGCAACTACTACTAGTACTTCTACTGCGACTACTGTGGCAACTAAAACTATGAAAACTAGTTCTATCACTACTACTACTACTACAACTGCTACTGCTGCTGCTGCTACTAGTACTAGTACTATGACTTCTCCAAGTACTACTGCTACCACTACTGCTTTTCAGGCTACTACACTGCTACAACTTCTACTGCTACTACTACTACTGCCGCTCCGGCTAACACTATTATTACTACTACTATTGCTACGGATACTACTACTATTAGAACTACTGCTGCTACAAATGCTTCTACAACTATTATTACGTCTACTACTACAAATACTGCAACTAATGTTACAACTACTGTTCCTACTAGTACTACAACTATAACTACTAGTACTACTAGTATTACTACTACTCCTACAATAACTACTACTACTACTACTCCTACTACTGCTGCTACTCCTACCACTACTCCTACTACTATCGTAGCAACTACTGCTACTACTTCTATTGCTACTCCTACTACTATTCCTTCAACTACTACTACAACTCTAATTACTACTACTACCACTACAGCTACTATTACTACTCCTACCATTACTACTTTTAGTACTACTACTATTGCTACTACTACTACTATCACTACTACTAGTAATACTATTACTATTACAACTACTACTGCTGCTTTTGCTACTACTGCTGCTACTACAACTATTGCTGCTACTACTACAACAACTCATACTATATCTACTACTTCAACTATTACTGCAACTACTTCTATTGGCACTCCAACTAAAAACCCTTCTACAACTACTCCTACTCCTAAACCTAATCCTACTACTACTACTGCTACTATTACAAGAACTACTACTACTACTACAACTATTACTACTACCACTGCTGCTGCTGCTGCTGATGGTCCTGCTACTACTACTATTAGTACTTGCCACCGTTGCTACTACTACTACCACAACTATGACTACTACTACTACTACCACTACACGAACAACAATAACAACAACAACTACTACTACTACTTCTACTACTACTACTAATACTGCAACTACTACTACCACCGCTACTCCTACAACAATGACTATTACTACAACTACTATTATTGCTACTATTACTACTACTACTACTACTGCTACTACAATGACTGAGACTACTACTACTACTACTATTGCTACTGGTGGTGCTACTACTATTACTACTACAACTACTATCACTACTACTCCAACTCCTACTATTACCACTATGATTACTACTACTCCTCCTACTACTACTACTACAACTACAACTACTACAATTACAACTGCTACTCCTACTACTTTTGTAACTACTACTACTCGACCACAACAACAACAACAACTACTACTACTTCTATTACTAGTACTACTGCAAGTCCTACTACAACTCCAACTACTACCACTATAACTCCTCCTACTACTACTACTCCTCCTCCTCCTCCTCCTCCTCCTCCTACGATTACAACAACTACTACTATTACTACAACTACTAATTATACTACTACTACTAGTAGTAGTACTACTACAACAACAACTACTACTACTACAACTACCACTACTACTACTACTACTACTACTACTATGACTAGTACTACTGCTACTGCTTCCACTGCTACCATTGCTACTACTAGTCCGATAACCACTAGTACTACTGCTGCTACTACTTCCACTACTACTACTACTACAGCTACTACAATTTCTATAACTCCTACTACTACAACTTCAACTCCTATAGCTACTACTACTACTACCACCACCACCACCACCACCACCACAACTACTACTCCTACTACTTCTACTGCAATAACTACAGCCACAGCGGCTGCTGCTACTACTACAACCGCTACTACTACTACTACTGCTACTACTATTGCTACTATTAATGATGTTACACCTGCTACCACTAATTCTGCTACTACTACTCCTGCTGCAGCTCTTGCTGTAGTTACTACTAATACGGCTTCTATTACTACTGCTGCTAGTGCTGCTGCTATTACTACTACTACTATTACTACTACTCCAACTCCTACTATTACCACTATGATTACTACTACTCCTACTACTAATACTACTGCTGCTACTACTACTACTACTACTACTACTACTTCTACTGCTGCTCCTACTACTTCTCCGACTTCTACTACTACTCCTCCTACTACTAATGCTAATACAATTATTATTGCTACTACTACTTAAATTACTGCAACTATTATTACTACTACTACCGCTCCTACTACTACTGCTACTACTGCTCCTATTCCTACTAGCATTATGACAAGAACAACAATAACTACTACTGCTATTACTGCTATTACTATTACCTCTACCACTACTGCTACTGCTACAACTACTACACAACTACTACAACTACTACTAATACTACGACTGCAACTACTACTGCAATTACTATTATAACTTCTACTACTACTACTACTCCTATTACAGCTCATACTACCACCACTACTACTACTAAGACTGCAACTATGATTACTACTACTCGTGCTACGACTGCTACCTCTAATACTACTATTCCTACTTGTACAACTACAACATTACTACTACAACTACTGTTGCTACTACTACTACTACTACTACACCTATTATTGCTACGACTGCTACTAAAACTACTACTTCGACAACTACTCTGACTGCTACTACTACTATAACATCTAAAACTACTACTACTACTACAACAACAACAACGTCTATTACAAAAATAGCAACTGCTACTACGACTACTCCGACAGCTGCTACTACTACTCTAACTATTACTGCTACTATAACTGCTACTGCTACTGCTACTACTACATCTACTACTACTACTACTACTACTACTACTACTACTACTACTACTACTACTACTACTACTACAACTTCCACTTCTACTACTGCTACTACTACTACTACTACTACTACTGCATCTACTCCTGCCACTACTGCTACTACTACGACTGCTGCTGCTGTTGCTACTACTACTACAACTATTTCTACTACTAGAACAACAACTACTACTACTTCTTCTCATATTACTGTGACTACTTATGCTACTACCACCACCACCACCACCACCACTACTACTTCTGTTATAACCACTACTACTATTACTACGACTACAACTACTAACACTACCACTACTCATGCTACTACTACTGCTATGATTATTGCTACTATTACTTGTTCTACTGCTACTACTACAACTACTACTATTGATACTACTGCTTCTGCTACTACCTCACTACTGCTACTACTGCTATTACAACTACTACTAGTATAATGGCTACAACTACTTCTACTACTACTATTTTCACTGCTACTTCTATATCTGCTACTACATCTGCAACTATTACTACTACTACTACTACCACCACCACCACCACCACAACTACATCAGCTGCTACTACTTCTAGTACAACTACTACGACAGTTATTACTGCCGCTGCTATAGCTACTACTATTGCTAGAACTAGTCTGATAACTACTACAACTGTTGCTACTACTGCTACTACTACCACTACTACCACTAATACTACTACTACTACTACTATCTCTACTACTACTACTGCTACTACTGCCACTACAACTACTTCTGCTGCTACTGCAACTACTACTAATACTACTACTCTTACACTCTTACTACTACGACGACGACTACTACTACTACTACTCCTACTATTGCTACTACTTGTCCAATTAATACTACTACTACTGCTACTACTACTACCACTTCTACTATAACAACTATTACTACTACTACTACAGCAACTACTTTAGCCACTACTACTACTGCTGCTACTACTACTATTACTTCTACTACAAAAACTATAGCCACTGAGGCTACTACTACTACTGCAACTGCTACTACTACAACAACAACAAACAACAACAACAACAACAACAACAACAACAAAACAACTACTACTACTACTACTACTACTACTACTACGGGTTCTGCGACTATTACTACTACTACTACTCTTACAGTTGCTGCAACTAATACTGCTACTACTACTACTTCTACTGAGATAACTGCTACTACTATTACTACTGTTGCTGCTACTAATACTATTATTGCTTCTACCTCTCCTACTAATACTACTACTGCAACTACTACCACAGCTACAACTAGTATTGCTACAACTACTATCACTATTATTACTACCACTACAGCTACTTCAACTACTACTTATACTACTATTGCTGCTAATATGACTACGACTGCATTGACAGCTACTACCGCTACTGCAGCCATTGCGGGTACTAATGCTACTACTATTACCACTACTACGACTGCTATTTTTTCTACTGATGCTACAATAATTACTACTATGACTATTGGTACTGCTACGACTGCAACTACTGCTACTACTGCTACGACCACTACTACTACTATAGTTACTACTACAGCTACCACCACAACTACTACTGCTGCTACTACTGCTACTACTTCTACTATTGCTACTATTGCAACTTCTACTGCATCTCCACCACTACTTCAACTACTACTAACAATATTGGTACTACTATGATGACTGCTACAACTACTACTGCTTCTACTGTCACAACTTCTTCCACGACAACTATGCTACTATAACTACTGCTATTTCTACTACTACTACTTCTGCTATAACTACTACTACTACTCCTCCTGCAGCTACAACAACTACTATCACTACAAATACTACAACTACTTGTACTCCAACTACTACTACTACTACTACTACTATAGCTGCTACTGCTATTACTCGTCCTACTACTGTTGCTACTACTCCTACTACTTCGATTACTACTACTACTATTACTGCTGCTACTATTACTGCAACTACTATGACTACTACTTCTACTACTACTACGACGATTACTACTCCTAATACTACTTCTACGACAATGACAATTATTGCAAATATTACAACAACAACAACTACTACTACTATTCCTACAGCTACTACCGCAACAACTGCAACTGCTACTACTACTACTACTACAACTATTACTACTACTATAGCTACTACTGCTACTACGACTACTCTAACTACTACTTCGACTTATTATTCTACTACTACTAATACTTTCACTACTATTAATCCTACTACTATGTCTTCTCCTTCCACTACTGATTCTGCTACTACTACTTAAACAACCACTAGTAATCTCACTACTACTGCTACTACAGCTACAAAGGCCGTAGCTACTGCTACAACTACTATTACTACTACTACTACTACTTCTACTACTACTACAACTACTACAACTGTGACTATTGTTGCTACTACTACTGCTGCTAATTCTACTGCTACAACTATCATTGCTACTACTGATATAACTACTACTACCACCACTACAACTACAGCTACTATTACTACTACTACTACTACTAGTACTACAACAACTACTACTAGTAGTACTACTACAACAAAAACTATAGTTGTTGTTGCTGCTATTGCTACAACTACTGCTTCGACTACTACCACTACTATGACTATTGCAACTATCATTTCTGCCATTGCTGCTAATACGGTAACTACTACAACTACCACCACTACTTGTACTACTCCATTTTCCACACCCACTATAACTTCTACTACTACAACTACTACTACAACAACTACTCTTACTACTACTACTTCGGCTACTACAATGGCTACTCCTAGTACTACTACTAGTACTACTACTTCTACTACTACTAGTGCTACCACTTCTACTACTACTACAACTGCAACTACTACTACTACTACTATTCCTACTATAATGACTATTATTACTACTATAACTACTGCTGCTGCTGCTGCTACGTAATGACTAATACTACTACTAGTACTACTATAACTATTACTACTATTACTACTACTACAACAACAACAACTACTACTACTACTGCTGCTGCTGCTACTACAACAACAACTACTACAATTACAACTACTACGCCTACTACTTCTGTAACTACTACTACTCTACTATAACTACTATTACTACTACTGCTACTGCTACTATTGCTAGTACCACTACGAGTCCAACTCCAATTCCTACTAGTACCACTACTACTCCAACTCCTACTATTACTACTACTACTAACACTACTACTATGATTACAACAACTACTATCATTACTATAACTACTACTATTACAACTACTAATTCTACCACTACTATTAGTACTACTACTACTACTACTACTACTACTACAAAAACAATAGCAACTACTACAACTAATACTACTACTCCTACCACTACTACTACTTCTACTGCTTCTGCTACTACTATTGTGATTAGTAGTCCTATAACCACTAGTAATATTGCGACTACTACTTCCACTTCTACTACTACTTCGGCTACTACAACTTCAATGCTCCTACTACTACTGCTGCAACTCCTATAGCTACTACTACTACAACAACTACTACTCCTACTACTTCTAATCAAACAACTACAACCATTGCGACTGCTACTAGTACTACAACTGCTACAACTACTACTACTGCTACTACTATCGCTACTATTAATGATGTTACACCTGCTACCACTAATACAGCTGCTACTACTGCTACTGCAGCTATTGTTGCAGTTGCTTCTAATACGGCTTGTATTACTATAGCTGCTGCTACTACTATTACTACTACTATTGACACTACGAATCCTAATACTACTACTACTAGCACTACTACTTGAACTCCTACTATTACCACTACGATTACTACTGCTGCTGCTATTACTACTTCTACTGCTGCATCTACTACTACTCTGACTTCTACTACTACTCCTCCTACTACTACTGCTACTACGATTACTGTTGCTACTACTACTTCATCTTCTTCAACTATTACTACTACTACTGCTGCTACTACTACTACTGCTACTACTACCCCTACTCCAATTACCATTATGAGAACAACAACAACTACTACTATAGCTATTACCGCTACTACTATTACCTCTACCACTACTACTAGTTCTACTAGCACTACTACTACCAACACTGCTACTACGACTACTACTGCTCGTGTTGTGATTGCTACAGCTACTACTACTACTCCTACCTGTACAACTTTAACATTACTACTATAACTACTGCTGCTCCTACAACTACTACTACTTCTACTCCTATTATGGCTACTACTGCTACTACAACTATTACTAATACTACTACAACTAATACTGCTACTACTAAAACTACTACTTCGACAACTACTCCTACTACTACTACTACTATAACATCTAAAACTGCTGCTACTACTACTACTACAACTTCTACTACAAAAACTGCAACTACAACTGCTACTACTCCTACAGCTGATACTACTACTCCAACAGTTACTGCTACTAGAAATACTATAGCTACTACTACATCTATTATTAGTACTACTACTTCAGCTTCTACTATTGCTACTACTACTACTAGTAGTACTACTGCATACTGCCACTACTACTACTACTGCTGCTATTGCTGTTGCTACTGTTACAACTGCTATCTCTACTACTACAACAACTACAACTACTACTTCTCCGATTACTGCAACTACTTATTCTACTACCACCACCACCACCACTACCACTACTACTTCTGTTATTACCACTACTACTATTACTACAACTACAACTACTAATACTACTACTACTCATTCTGCTACTACTGCAATGATTACTACTACTATAACTTGTTCTACTGCCACTACTACAACTACTACTACTGATACAATGACCACAACTACTTCGACTACTACTTTTATTACTGCTACTTCTACTTCTGCTACTACTTCTCCTACTACTAATACTACTACTACTACCATCACTACTACAATAGCTGCTACTACTTCTATAATAACTTTACGACTGTTATTGCTGCTACTGCTATAGCTACTATTATTGCTATAATAAGTCCTATAACTACTACTGCTACTGTTGCTGCTACTGCTACTACTACCGCTACTACCACTAATACTACTACTACTACGACTATCTCTACTACTACTACTATTGCTACTACTGCTACTATGACAAGTAATGCTGCTACTGCTACTACTACTAATAATACTACTGCTACTCTTACACTACTACTACTACTACTACGAAGACTACTACTTCTACTACTGCAGCTATTACTACTACTTCTATAGCAACTGCATTAGCCACTACTACTAATACTACTACTACTACTATTACTTTTACTACAACGACTATAGCCACTGAGGCTACTACTGCTACTACAACTACTACTACTACAACAAAAACTACTACTGTTATTGCTACTATTACTACTACTACTTCTACTAGTACTACGGCTTCTGCGACTATTACTACTACTGCTACTCTTACTGTTGCTGCTACTAATACGACTACTACTACTGATACTATGACCACAACTACTTCGACTACTACTTTTATTACTGCTACTTCTACTTCAGCTACTATTTCTCCTACTACTAATACTACTACTACTACTACAACCACTACTACAACAGCTGCTACCACTTCTACAATAACTATTACGACTGTTATTGTTGCTACTGCTATAGCTACTATTATTGCTACAACAAGTCCTATAACTACTACTACTGCTGCTGCTACTACTACTACTACTACCACTAATACTACTACTACTACTACTATCTCTACTACTAGTACTACTGCTACTACTGTTACTACGACTATTAATGCTGCTACTGCTACTACAACTAATACTACTACTACTCTTATACCACTACTACAACGACACTACTACTACTACTACTACGATGATTGCTACTGCTACTAATGCAACTACTCTGACTATTGCTACTACTTGTCCAATTACTACTTCTACTACTGCTACTACTACTACCACTTCTACTATTGCAACTATTACTACTACTTCTACAACAACTGCATTAGCTACTACTACTACTACTACTACTACTACTACTACTACTACTACTACTACTACTATTACTTCTACTACAACAACTATAGCCACTGGGGCTACTGCTGCTACTACAACTGCTACTACTACAACAGAAACTACTACTACTATTGCTACAATTACTACTAGTACTACTGCTACTCTTACTGTTGCTGCTACTAATAGGGCCACTACTACTACTTCTACTGAGATAGCTAGTACTACTAAAACTGCTGCAGGTACTTGTACTACTACAACTGAGACCGCTACTACTGCTATTACTGTTGTTGCTTTTGCTGCTGCTACTGCTAATACTACTACTCCTTCTACCTCTCCTACTAATACTACTATTGCAACTACTACCACAGCTACAACTAGTATTGGTACAACTACTATCACTACTATTACTGCCACTAAAACTACTTCAACTACTACTTCTACTACTATTGCTGCTAATATAACAACGATTGCAATGACAGCTACTATCGCTACTACTGCCACGGTGGCTCCTAATGCTACTACTGCTGCCACTACTATGACTACAACTTTTGCAATTGCTGCTACAATAATTACAACTATGACTACACCTATTGCTATGACTGCAACTACTACTACTGCTACAACAACTTCTGCTACCGTTACTACTACAGCAACCACTACAACTACTACTAATGCTACTACTAGTACTACTTCTTCTACTACTACAACTACATCTTCTACTGCATCCCCTACCACTACTACAACTACTACTAACATTAAGGCTACTACTATGATCACTGCTACAACAACTACTTCTTCTACTATCACAACTACTTCCACAACAACTCTGCTACTATGACTACAACTATTTCTACTCCTACTGCTTTTGCTACGATGACTAGTACTACTAATACTACAGCTACAGCAACTACTATGACTACAACTACTACAACTACCTCTACTCCAACTACTACTACTACTGCTGCTACTATTGCTACTGCTCCTCCTACACCTGCTGCAATTGCTCCTACTACTTCTATTACTACTGATACTACTACTGTTGCTACTACTACTGCAACTGCTACAACAACTACTACTACTACTACCACCACCACTTCTACTACTACTATGACTACTACTCCTTATACTACTTCTACTATATAATGATAACTATCGCAAATACTACTACAACAACAACAACTACTATTGCTACTGTTACTACCGCAACAGCTGCAAATGCTACTACTACTACTACTACAACTACTATTATAGCTACTATAGCAACTCTTGCTACTACTACTGCAACTATTACTACTCTAACTACTACTACTACTTCTAATTCTACTACTACTACTACTTCTACTACTACTACTACTACTATCAATACTACTATTATCCCTTCTCCTGGTACTACTACTTAAACAACCACTAATAATATCACTACTACTACTGGTGCTGCTACAACGGCCACAGCAACTACTACAACAACAACTACTACTACTACTTCAACTACTACTATGACTACTACTACTACTACTAATATGGTTGTTGCTACTACTAGTGCTGCTAATTCTACTGCAACAAGTATCATTGCTACTACTCATATAACTACTACTACTGCTGCTACTACTACTACCACTACTACTATAGCTACTATTACTACTACTACTTCTACTACAACTACAACAACTACTACTACTAGTGCTACTACTACGACAACCACAGTTGCTACTGCTGCTGTTGCTACAACTACTGCTTCTACTACTACTACTGCTATGACTATTGTAACTATCATTTCTGTTGTTGCTGCGAATATGGTTACAGCTACAACTACTACTACTATTATTGTGCTTGCTACTGCTACTACTACTACTACTACTGCTATTATTACTACTACGGCTTCTACAACAACTAATACTACTACGCCTACTACGACTGCTGCTACTGCAACTGTTACTACTACTGCAGTTATTGTCGTTGTTGTTGTTGCTATTGATACTACTACTCCTACAACTTCTTCTACTACTACTACTAATGCAACCACTACTGCTACGACTACTGCGACTACTACTACTACTACAACTACTCCTATTCCTAATACTACCACTCCTACTACCACTACTACTGCTGCAGCTGCTACTGCTGCTACTACTACTTGGACTACTACTACTACTACTACTACTACTACTACTACAATTGCTGCTGCTACTACACGACTACCACAACTACTACTATAGGACTACTCCGACAACTACTACTATTCAAACTACTAATAAAACTACTACAACTACTATAACAAAAACTACTCTGACTGCTACTGCTGCTTCTCCTATAACTACTACTACTACTACCGCTGCTACTACTGCTATAACTGCTACTACTACTACTACTATGACTACTACTCCTCCGGCTAATTATACTACTGCTACTACTGATACAACTACTCCTGCTGCAACTACTACTACTTCTAATGCTACTATTTCTACTACTACAACTACTACGACTACACGTATAGCTACTACTACAACGACTACTACCACTGCTACTACTAGTACTACCACTACTACTTCTACTACTCCAACTGCCACACCTATTATAACTTCTACTACTACAACTACTACAACAACAACTATTCTTGCTACCAATAGTTTGGATACTACAACTACTACTATTACGGAAACTACTGCTACTGGTATAACCACTACTACTATTGTTGCAACTTGTACCACAATTACTACTTCTATTACTACAACAACAACAATAACAACAACAACAACAACAACTACTACTACTAGTACTAGTACTACTACTACTACTAGTAGTACTGCAACAAGTAGTACTACTGCTACTGCTATTGCTGCTCCTCCTACTAATACGGCTACTTCAGCAACTACTACTACTACTGCCATGACTACTACTACTACTTCTACAAGTACTACTACTACAACTACTACTAATACCACTACAACAACTACTGCTGCTACTGTTGCTGTTGTTGTTGTTGTTGCTAATAATACTACAATCCAACTACTTCTCCTACTACTACTAATACTGCAACTACTACTACTACCGCTGCTACTGTGACTACTTCTACAACTACTCCTATAGCTACTATTGCTACTCCTAATACTACAACTACTGCTGTTGCTACAACTCTTCGACTACTACTACTGCTGCTACTACTTCTATACTAGTACCACAACTACTACTCCTTGCACGGCTTCTACTCCAACAACTACTACTATTACAATTGCTAATACTACTACTACTACTACTACAACTACCCCTATTGCTACTAGCACTTCTCCTCCTCCTACTACTACAACTACCACTACTACTTTTACAATAACTACTACTACTATGACTACTACAACAACTATGACTACTACTCGTACTGTTAATGCTACTACTACTACTACTACTACTACTACAGTAACTACTACTCGTACTGTTAATGCTA
>RXID01011075.1:25000-68978 GCA_005019695.1 Trichopus zeylanicus subsp. travancoricus
TACTATTACAACAATTACTAAGACTACAACTGCAACTACTTCTACTACTGCTGCTCCTACTACAACAACTATTACTGAGACTGCTACTACTACTACTAACACTTGTGGTGTTGCTAATACTACTACTCCATCTACTTCTCCTACTAACACTATTACAACAACTTCTACTACTGCTGCTGCTGCTGCTACTACTACTACTACTACTGCTGCTACTACTACTACTACTGCTACTTCTACTACTATAGTTGCTACTGATGCTACGGTTGCAACTACTTCAACTACTACTGAAACTACTAGTGCTACTACTACTACTATTGCTACCACTATGACTACTATTGCTGCTGCTACGACTACTACTAGTACAACTACTGCTACTACAGGTGCCACTTAAACTACAACAACTACTACTACTGCTACTATTACTACTACAACTAGTCCAACTACTACTACTACTGCTGTTGCTGCTGCTATTGTTGTTGTTGCTGCTACTACTCCTATATCAACTGTTGTTGTTGTTATTGTTGCAACCATTACTACTACTACTACTATGACTTCTCCAACTACTAGTGCTACTGCTACTGCTACTTCTACTCTTACTACAACCGCTGCTGCTACTACTGCCCTTACTACAACAACAACTACTACTACTATTGCCCCTACTGCTAACAGAATTACTACTACTACTATTACAACAACTGCTACTACTAATGCTTCTACTGCTATTGTTACTACAACTACAACAACTTCTACAACTATCATTACAACTACTGCTGCTACTCGTACCATAACTATAACTACTACTACAACTACTACTTTGACTACTACTACAAATATTACGACTATTACTACGACTTCGACTAATGCTACCATTACTACTACTGCTACTACTACTTCTGCTGCTACTATAGCTACAACTTCTACTACTACTAATTCTACTAGCACTAAAGCTACTAGTACTAGTACTAATACCACAACCACTACTCCTACTGCTTTTGCTACCACTAGTGCTACTATTGCAGGTACTTATACTACTTCTGCTGTTCCAACTACTACTTCTACAATCACTACTACTACGGCTATTACTGCCACTACTAGTACTATAACTACAACACTATAATTGCTACTATTACTGCCACTACTACTAAGATTAAAACTCCGACTACTACTACAACTACTACTACTTCCACTACTACAAATATTACCATGACTGCTACTACAACAACTACTACAGCTTTGACTACTACCACCACTACTACTACAACTATTGCCCCTACTACTAGTATTACTACAACTACTATAACAATAATAACAACAAGAACTACTACTCCTACTACTACTACTCCTCCTATTACTACTACTGCTACAACTGCCTTTATTACTTTAGCTACTACTACTATTGCCACTACTACTTTTGCTACTACCACTGTTACTACTACAACAACTACTACTACTACTAGTACATCTACAGCAAGTACTACTACCACTACTGCTAATACTATGACTACTATTACTCCTACTCCGATTACTACTACAGCTAATCCTACTACTATTATTATTACTACTACTATTTCTCTTACTTTTGTTACTACTACTACTACTACTACTACTACTACTACTACCCTCAATGATACCACCGCTACTACTACTTCAACTGCTACAACAACTACTACTAGTGCTACTACTACTACCCTTAATGATACCACCGCTACTACAACTTCAACTGCTACAAGTACTACTGAAGCTACTGCTGCATCTACTTTAGTCACTATTGCAACAACTAGTGCAACTGCTACTACTCTTGCTACTACTACTACTCCTATAGCTACTGCTGCTACTACTTTTACTACGTCCACCACTACTACAGCCACAACAACAACAACTGCTACTACTGCTGCTACTACTACTACTACTTCTACTGCAACAACTATGGCTACTAAAACTACTACAATTTTTCCTACTACTACTACTGCTGCTGCTACTGCTGCTGCTACAACTTGTACTACTTCTATGACTTCTCCAAGTACTTCTGCTACTAATTGTACTACTACGACAACAACAACAACTTCTACTACTATTACTACTCCTACTACTACAATAACTACTACTACTACTACTCCTCCTTCTCCTACTACTATTCCACCACCAATACCCTTTCCTACTACTACTCCCACTACTACCACCAATACTACTACTACTTCTGCTGCTGTTGTTATAACTACTACTAGTACTCCTATTTCTACTTCTTCTAGTACTACTACTACTACTACCACCACCACTACTACTACTCCTATGCTACTACTATTACAACAAAAACAACAACTACTACTAGTACTACTCCTATTGCGACTACTATTACTGCTACTACAGCTGCTACTAGTACTACTACTACAACTGCTACTGCTACTACTGCTGCTACTTCTAATATGACTACTTCTACAACTACTATTCCTACTACTGTGACTGCTACTATAGCAACTATTACTGCTACTTCTACTATTATATTGCTACTGTTACTACTACTACTACTACTACTACTACGACTAGTACTACTACTACTACTGCAGCTACTGCAGCTGCTACTACTACTACTACTACTTTCTCCTACAACTACTACCACTGCTCCTACCACTGCAACTAGTTCGACTACTACTATTACTAGTGCTACTGCTACTATGTACTACTACTATTACTACTTCTGCTACTTCTACTATGACTACTACAATTGCCACTATTTCTACTACTACAAGTACAACTACTAGTACTTCTACTACCATAGCTACTACTGCAGCTTCCTCAACTCCTCCTCCTACTACTACGATCGCTATGATGACTACTACTACTACTACTACGACTACTACTAGTACTACTAGTATTGCAATTGCTATTAAAGCTGAAACTTCTACTCCTAGGAAAATAACAACAACAACAATAACAACAACAACAACAAAAACTACTACTACTACTACTACTACTACAACTACTTCTGCAACAACTTTTGCCACTACTATAGCTAGTACTCCTACTCCTCTAGCTAATACTGTTACTACTGCTACAACTTCTATGACTACTACTAGTACAACTACCACTACTACTTCTTCTACCACTACTACTAGTACTTCTGCAATGACTTCTGCTCCTACTAATAGTATCCCTACAACAACCACAACTACTACCACTACTGTTGTTGCCGCTACCAGTACTACTACCACTACAATTGCTGCAACTATTATTGCTACTATCGCTAGCACTACTACTACTGCTACTGCTACTACAACTACTACTCCAATTACTACTACTACTACTCCTACTACTACTACAACACAACAACTACTACTCCTACTACTACTACTCCTTCTCCTACACCTATCCCTAATACTACTCCTACTCTTAGTACTTATACTACTACTACTAGTTCTACTACTACTACTACTACAATAACAACTCCAGCAACTTCTTCTGCTACCATTACTACTACTTCTCCTTCGGCTATTGCCACTACTACTCCTCCTACCACTACTTCTACTACTACGACTACTACTACTACTTCTACATCTACTACTATTGTTGCTGCTACTACTACGACTACTACAGCTACAATTATTGCTGCTACTATTGCTACTACTAGTGCTATTACTACTATTACTAGTACTACTACTAATACTACTATCACTACTATGTTTGCTACTCTTACCACTACTGCTTCTACTGCTACTACTTCTGCTAAGACCTCTACTACTACTACTGTTGCCGCTATGTCTACTACCACTACAAGTACTACTAATGCAACATCTACTACTACTACTTCCACTCCAACAACTACAGTCACTACAGCTGCTACTACTATTGCTATTATTACTACTACTGCCACTACTACTACCGCTATTGCTGCTACTACTACAACAACTACCGAGACTACAATTGCCACTAATACTACTTCTGTCGTTGCTACTTCTACTACTACAGATGCTATTGATGCAACAACTTCAGCTACTATTGAAACTACTAGTGCTACTACTACTACTATCGCTACCACTACGATTGACGCTGTTACTACTACTATTGGTACAAGTACAACTAATGCTACTATTGGTGCCACTACAACTACAACTACTACTGCTACTACTATTACCACTACAACTAGTCCAACTACTACTACTACTACTACTACTACTACTACTACTACTACTATTGTTGTTATTGTTGCTGCTACTACTCCTACATCAACTGTTATTGCTGTTATTGCTGCTACCACTACTACTACTACTATGACTTCTCCAACTACTAGTACTACTACTACTACACCTGCTACTACTAATGCTACTACTAATACTGCCATTACTACAACTGCTACTACTACTATTTCTGCCGCTAATGCTAAGAGAATTACTACTACTACTACGACAATAGTTGTTATTGCAACTACTACTACTATGACTACTACTACTACTACTACTACTACTACTACTACTACTACTACTATTACTACTACAACAACTACTACTATCACTACTACTAGAGCTACAACTTATACTACTACTAATTCTACAAGTACTAAAGCTACTAGTACTAGTACTACTACCACAACCACTACTCCTACTACTTTTGCTACCACTAGTACTACTACTGCAAGTGCTTCTACAACTTCTACAATCACTACTACTATGATTATTACTACCACTACTAGTACTACTATTAAAATATTGTAATTGCTGCTATTATTGCTACGAATGCTAAGAGTAAAACTCTGACAAATATTACTATGACTACTACTACTACTACTACTACTACTACTCTGACTGCTACTACCACTACTACTACAACTATTGCTCCTACTCCTAGTATTACTTCTACTACTAGTACAACAACAACAATTACTACTACTCCTACTCCTACTATTGCTACTAATACTATGACTACAGCTGCTACTCCTCCTCCTCCTCCTCCTACTACTACTACCTCTATTACTTCAGTTACTATTACTATTCCCACTACTACTATTCCCACTACTACTATTGCCACTACTATTGTTGCAACAACCACTACTACTACTACTGCAACCACCACTATTACTACAACTACTGCAAGTATTACTACCACTATTGCTACTACTCCTACTACTACTACAACTACTACTACTCCTACGACTACTATTGCTACTAGTACTACTATTATTAGCACTACTACTACTTCTCTTACTACTGCTACTACTACTACTACTACTACTATTGCTAATACTGCTACTACTACTACCCTTAATGCTACTACCGCTACTTTTACTTCAACTGCTACTACTACAACTACTGTACCTGCTATTGAAACTACTGCTGCAACTACTTTAGTTACTACTACAACTACTTGTGCCACTGCTACTACTCTTGCTACTACTACTACACCTACAGCTGTTACTACTACTACTATTACTATGACTGCTACTACTACTTCCACTACAACTACAACTGCTACTATTGCTACTACTAGTACTGCTTCTTCTGCAACTACCGTGGCTACTAAAACTATAACAACTAGTCCTACTACTACTACTACTACAACTTCTGCTACTGATGCTGTTGCTATTTGTACTACTACTATGACTTCTCCACGTACTTCTACTACCTGTAATACTACCACGACAACAATAATACTACTACTACTTCCACTCCAACATCTACAATCACTGTGGCTGCTACTACTAAAACAACTAGTGCTACTACTACTCCTACTACTACTATTGCTACTGTTATAGCTGCTGCTGCTACTACTACTACTGCTGCTACTATTATTGTTGCTGCTGCTCTTCCTGCTACTGAGACTAATACGGCTAATACTACTACTACTACTACTGCTACTGCTACTACTACTAATAATAATACTACTGAGACTGCTTCTACTACTACTACTACTACTACTATTGCTAATGCTTTTGATACAGTTGCTCCTAATACTACTACACCTTCTACTTCTCCTACTAATACTACTGCTGTAACTGCTACTATTGCTACCACAACCACTAAAACTACTACTACTGCTACCATTGCTACTACTAATACTACTTATGCTATTACTACTACGGTTACTAATACTACTATAGCTAATCCAACTACTATTACTACTGCTGTTGTTGTTGTTGTTGTTACTACTACTGCCACAACTACTACTACTGTTGCTATTGTTGTTGTTGCTACCACTACAACTACTACGATGACTTCTCCAACTGCTACTACTACTGCTACTGCTTCTAATGCTACTACACTTCTATTGCTTCAACTGCTAGTACTACTACTGCTTCCACTACTACTGTTACTCATACTACTATAGTTGCTACTTCTAACACTATTACTACTACTGCTGCTACTACTGTTACTACAACTATTACAACTACTGTTGCCACTAATTATTCTACTGCTATTGTTACGACTACTACTACTACTACTACTACTACTACGACTACTGTTAGAACATCTGCTACTACTTCAACTACTACTATAAATACTACTATTACTACTTTTCCTGCAACAACAACTATTAATATGCCTGCAGCTACTAATACTATTGGTACTACTGTTGCTGCTACTACTACTACTTCTACTAATGTTACTGGTACTACTCCTGCTACTACAACTACTACTGCTACTACTACGAATACTACTACTATTACTTGTACTGCTACTATGACTACTACGATAGCTCTTACGACTACTAATACTACTAAAACTACGACTACAACTACTATAACCATAGTTGTTGTTGCTACTACTACTGCTAATACTACTACTACTACTGTTAAAATGCAATTTCTACTGCTACTACTTCAGCTACTACTAATGTTGTTGTTGTCGCTGCTATAGTAGCTGCTACTACTACCACTTCAACTATTACAGCAACTACTAGTACTAGCGCTACTACTACTACAACAAAAGCTACTACTACTACTACTTTATTACTACTTCTACTTCTGCTACTACTACAAATACTGCTACTGCTACTTCTTCTTCTCCTCCTACTGCTACTACAATTTACTACTGCTACTTCTGCCACTACTACTACTACTACTGCTACTAGTAATATTACTCATACTCCTACTACTGCTACTACTACTACTGCTGCTACGTTTACTACTACTTCTACTCCTACTACTACAGCTAGCAATACTACCACTACTACTATTGTGCCTATTACGACAACTACTACTGCTACTGCTGCTGCTGCTGCAGTAACTATTACTTGTAATGCTACTACAGCAACTAATGAAGCTGCAGCTGCTACTGCCGCAACTACCACTACTACTATTGCAGCGGCTACTTGTACTGCTACTACTACTACTCCTCTTATAATTACTTCCACTATAACTACTACTCCTAGTACTACTACTACCACCACTGCTGCTACACCCACTAATTATGATAATGCTACTTTTACAGCTACTACAACTACTACTGCAACTGCACCTACTATTGAAACCACTATGGCTACTACTGCAACTACTACTACCGCTACAAGTACTACTACTACTACTACTACTACTACTACTACTACTACTAGTATTGCTATTGCTACTACTACTATTACTAATTCTACTACTACTGTTGCTACTACTATGGTGACTACTACTAGTACAACTGTTGCAACTACCACTGCTACTTCTACTCTACTACTACTCCTTCTACTACTATTGCTACTACTATTGCTGCAGCTGCTATAGCTACTCCTACTAATACCACTACAACTACTAGTGTTACTACTTCTACAACCAATTCTACAACTACTGCCCCTGCTTCTGCAACTACGGCTGCTACTACAACAATAGCTATTGCTACTATAGCTACTACTACACCTACTTCTATTGCGACTACTGCTACTACTACTACTACTACAAGTGCTACAACTACAACTAGTGCTACTACTACGACTAGTACTGCTACAGCTGTTACCCTTACTACTACTACAGCTACTACTACTACTACTACTTCTGCTGCTCCTACAGCTGCAACTTTTGTAACTACTACAACTACTAATTCTACAACTAGTGCAACTGTTACTATTCCTGCTACTACTACTACTGCTGCTGCTGCTGTAACTACTACTACTAAAAATAATATTACTACTTCTTATACAACAACTACTACAAATACTACAACTGCTACTACTACAATAATAACAACTACTACTACTGCTACAACTATTGCTATTTCTACTACTACTGCTACTATTACTACTACTACTACTTATACTACTACTGTTGTTTCTACTACTACTGCGAATACCACTACTACAACTATTTCTACTACCACTGCTACTGCTACTTCTACTACTACTACTGCTGCTGTTGCTGCAGCTGATACAACTACTGCTACTACTACCACTACAACTACTACAACAACTGCTACTAAAAGCGCTACTACTACTACAACTAATGCTACTACTAGTGTGACTGCTAATGGAGCTGCTGCTACGTCTACAAAAATAAGTGCTACGGCTGTAGCTACTACTACTACTACTATTACTACTGCTGTTGCTACTACTAATACTACTACTCCCACTTCTATTGCTACTACTGCCACTACCACTACTGCAAGTACTACTACTATGACTATTGCTATAGCTACTACTACTACTGCTACTGTTGCTACTCTTACTACTACTATACCTACTACTACTTCAAATCCTACAACAACTACTACTACTTTTGCGGCTGCTATTGTTGCTAGTTGTGTAACTACGATAGCTACTACTTCTACAACTAGTGCTACTGCTACTATTCTTGCTACTACTACTACTGCTAGTAGTACTACTACTACTTTTACTATTACTACTACAACTACTAAACATACTACTACTGCTACTACTACTACAACAACAACAACAACTACTACTACTACTACTACTATTATTGTTGTGGCTTCTAATACCACTACTAATACTATGACAACTACTGCTACTACAACTACTCTAGCTATAACTGATGCTACTACTACAACTACTTCACCTACTGCTGCAACTACTAGTGCTATTGCTACTACTACTACTACTACTACAATTGCCACTACAACTACTAGTTCTATTACTACTACTGCTCCTCCAACTACTGCTTCTATTGCTACTACTATGGCTACTAATACCACTACAACTAGTCCTACTACTGCTACTACTACTACTTTTGTTGTTGCTACTGTTGTTACTATTAATACTACTACTACTATTGTTGTGGTTGTTGTTGCCAACACTACTACTACTACTACAACTTCTCCAGCTACTATTGCTACTGCTACTGCTTCTACTGCTACTACTTCTACTGGCACTACTACTACCGTTACGGCTACAACTTCTACTACTACTACTACTGCTACTGCTAACACTTATACTTCTACTGCTGCTACTACTACTACTATTGCCACTACTACTACTAGTATTACAACTATTGCTACTATTAACGTTTCTACTAATATTGTTACTACGACTAATACTACTACCACAACTACTGCTATAACCTCTGTTATTACTAGTACTACTACTATAACAACTACCACCACCACCACCACTACTGCTACTTTTCCTGCAAGAACAGCTACTATTACTCTTGCTCCTACAGCTGCTACAACTACAACAACTGCTACTGCTAGTACTACTACTACTACTTCTTCTACTGGTATTACTACTATTACTCCTGCGACTACGACTACTACTACTACTACTGCCACTACTAACATTATTACTACTACTATTACTGCTACTACTGCTAGTACTACTACTCCTACTATTACTACTACTACTACTCCTGCTACTACAGCTACCACCACTATTACTACTACTATTGCGACTACTACCACAACTACTACTGCTTCTGCTGCTGCTGCTGCTGTTACAACTTCTGCTTGTAATACTACTACCGCCACAAATATTGCTGCAACTGCTGCTACCGCAACTACCACTACTACTACTGTTGTGGCTACTAGTAGTAATACTACTACAATTACTGCTACAATTACTTCTACTGCAACTACTACTACCACGACTACTAGTACTGCAAAGTCAACTACTACTACAACTGCTACTTATATAGCTACTACTATTTCAACTGCTACTTCTACTACTGGTACAACAAGTACTACTACAATAATAACTACTACTACTATTACTACAACAACTACTACTACTTTTACTACTACTGCTATTGCTACTATTGCTGCTACTACTACTACTATTACTGTTGCTACTGCCACTGCTATAGCTACTCCTATTACTAATACTTCTCTTACTACAATTACTTTCATTGTTGTAGCTGCTACAGTTACTGCAACTACTACCACTACGACTACTATAACAACTACTACTACTAGCGCTACTTCTATAACAACTAATGCTACTACTGTTGCTATTGCTACTACAACTGCTGCAACTACTACAATAACTGCTACTGCTGCTGTAGCTACTACTACTACTCCTCCTACTTCTGTTGCTGCGACTACTACTACTACTACAACAACAAGTACAAGTAATACAACTAGTACTACAACTACTACTACTACTACTGCTGCTACTCTTACTACTACTACAACTACTCTACTTCAACAACCGCTACTACTACTACTACTTCTACTGTTGCTGCTGCTGCAACTTTTGTAACTACTACAACTAGTGCTACTATTACTATTCTTGCTACTGCTACTACTACTACTACTGCAATAACTACTACTACTATAACTACTGCTACTACTACTACTACTACAACTACTACAAATACTACTACTACTACTACTATTGTGGCTCCTAATACCACTACAAATACTCCTACTAATAATAGTACTGTTGCTCTTGCTACTACTGATGCTACTCCTACTACTACTACTACTACTACTACTACAATTGCTTCTTCTGCTGGTACTGCTACTACTATGACAACATCTACTACTACTAATTTCGCTCCTTTTGCTACTACTACTACTGCTACGACTATTACTTGCACTTCTACTAATTTCACTGCTACTACATATACCACTATAGCAACTGCTACAACTGGTAATACTAATGTCGATTCAACAGCAACTACTGCAACTACAACTATTACTAATTCTACTACTATGACTACTAGAACTACAAAAATTGCTGCTACTACTGCTACTACTACTGGTGCTACTACTCCTAATACTGCAACTACTACAACAACAACAACTACTCCTGCGACTAGTACAACAACTACTACTGTGACAACTTCAGCTACAATTTCTTCTACAACTATTTCTACTGCTACTACAACTACTATTGCTGCTCCTGTTGCTACTATTAATATGACTACTACTACTACTGTTGCTACTACTATTATTTCTACTACTACAACAACAACTACTACTATCATTGCTACTACCGCTTCTACTACTACAACTACTACTACAAAAAATACTATTACTTCTGCTACAATAGCTACTACTACAACTACTACAACAACTACAACAACTACTATTACTACTGCTGCTGCGTCTGCTACCATAACAACAACTGCTACTACTGCTGCTGCTGATGCAAATAATGCAACTACAACTATGACTACTGCTACTCCTACTATTGCTACTATTTTTGTAGCTTCTACTATAACTACTGCAACAACTACTCCCACTCCTAATACTACTGCTACTACTAGTACTGCTACTGCAACTACTACTATTACTACAGCGCTACTTCTGCTATTTCTTCTACAAATACTACTGCTAATATTACATCGACTTCTACTCCTACTACAACTGCTACTACAACAACAACAACTACTACTTCTACTATCGCTGTAACTCCGACTACTACCACTAGTGCTACTATTGCTACTACTACTACTAGTACTATTACTACTACTACTACTACTAATAGTATTACTACTACTACTAGTACTATTACTACTACTACTACTAGTAGTAGTATTACTACTACTACCATTGCTACTACTACTACTACTGCTGCTGCTGCTACTATTACTATTACTGTTGTTGTTGCTGCTACTACTACTATTGCGGCTTCTACTACTACTTGTGGTACAACTACTACTATAGTTGCTACTACTACTTCTTCTACTACAACTACTACTACTTCTTCTACAACTACTACTACTAGTACAACTACTACTACTACTGCTACTCCTACACCTATTTCTGCTACTAGTGCTACTACTACTACTACAACTACTATAACTACTGGTACTACTAGTACTACTCCTAAAACTACTACTACTACTACCACTACTACTTTAGCTACAACACAGCTACAACTACTATTATTACAACTGCTACAGCTGCTGCTGCAGCTGCTGTTGCCGCTACCACTGCTACTACCACTACAAATGCTACTACTACAGCTGCTACTACTGCTTTGACTACTACTACTGCTTATACTACTACTATAACTACTGCATTCTACTTCTACAACAACAACAACTACTACTTCTACAACTACTGCTACAGCTACTTCTCCCGACTGCTATGACTACTACCACTACTACTGCTACGGCTACTATAATTACTACTGCTACGACTCCCACTACTACTACTACTGGAACTACAACTATTACCACTACTACTTCTACTACTACTACTACTCCCACTACTACTAGTACTAGTACTCCTCCTCCTACTACTACTACTAATGCTACTACTACTGCTACTTCTGTTGCTATTATTTCTACTATGACTACTACTAATGCTATGACTATTACTTCTGCTACTACAACTACTACTACTGCGGCAACAACTACTGCTGCTATAATAACAACAACAATTATTGCTACTACTTCTACTACCACTATAACTGCTATCGATAATACTACTAATACTACTACTACTATTACTACTACTACTACAACGACTGCTACTACTAATACTACTACTGTCACTATGCTCCTACTTCTACAACTAGTTCTACTACTACTACTATTAGTAATATTACTAATACTACAACTACAGCTACAACTACGGCTACTAGTACTATTGCTACCACTGCTACTACTAGTAACACAACTAGTACTCCTACTACTTGTATTACTCCAGGTACTACTACAACAACTGCTACCGCTAATGCTACTATCGCTACTACTGTTATTAGTACGCTTCTCCTCCTCCTCCTCCTCCTACTACTACTACAAATGTTGTTGCTGTAGATGCAACTTCTACTGCTACTACTGGTACTGCTACAATTGTTGTTGCTGCTGCTACTGCTATTACAGCTACTACTACCACTATTACTACTACTACTACTACTACTACTAATACTATTACTTCTATGGCTATTACTACAACTACTTCACCTACTACGCTATTGCTACTACTACTACTACAACTCCTACCACTACAACTCCTACTACTACTGCTACTTCTACTACTATTACCTCTACTATGACTGCTACCGCTGCTACTACAACATCTGCTACTATAATTACAACTACTATTGCAATTTTTGCTACTACTATTGCGATAACTACTTCTATTGCTACAACAACAACTACTACAGCTACTACTTCTACTACTTCCACAATTGCTACTACTACCCATGCGACTGCTACTGCTATTGCAACTACTACAAATACAACAACTGCTACTGCTACTAATATAACTCCTGCTATTACTACTACTACTTCTCCAGCTACTACTAATACTATTATTATTGCTACTACTACTACAATTGCTACTGCTAATGCTACTACTACTCCTACTATTGCTACAACTATCACTACTACTACTGCCGCTAATGCTGCTACCACTAGTACTACAACTAGTACTTCCACTACTAGTATGGCTCCAAATACTACTACAACAACTACAGCTACAACTGCAACTACCACAACTATTTCTACTACTACTATTTTGCCTCCTACGAGTACTACTACCACTGCTTTTACTACTACTACTTGCACTGCTACTACTGCAGCTGCTATAGCTAATGCTACTACTACTCCCCCTACTACGACCACTACTACTACTACTAATACTACAACTACTCCTACTATTCCTATTACTATTACTACTATTGCTACTACAACTAATTCTTGTACTACTATTACTACAACTGCAAGGACTACTACTGCTACTGCTACTACTACCACTTCTCCAACTACTACTACTACAGCTACCACAACAGCTACTACTACGACTGCTACTACTACTACTACTACAACTACTACGACAACCACTACTACTACCCTAACTACTAAAACTACTACTACTACTACTACTTCTACTGCTACTACTAGTGCTACTACTGCTATTATCGCTACAACAACTACAACTACTACCCCTACTACTACAACTACTACAACTACTACTACTGCTGCCCTTGCTGCTACTGCTTCTATTGCTAGTACTACAACCATTTCTGCAACTATGACTTTTACTACTACTACTACTACAACTACTACTAACGCTGCTACTGCTACATCTACTACCTGCACAATAATTGCTACTACTACAACTACTATTGCTGTGGCTGCTACTACTTTTGCTACAACTACTAATACTACTACTACTTCTCCTCCTACTGCTACTACAGCTACTACTACAAATACTGCTACTACTACTACTACTACTACTACTACGACAACAACTACTACTATTACTTTCGCTACTATTTGTTCTACTCCTATTACTACTATTAATATTACTATTACTAGTCCTGCTACTACTACTACAACTACTATTATTTTTAATAGTGATACTCCTACTACTACTACTACTATTTCTACTATGAAAACGTCAACTACTACTCCTACTACTAATTCTACTTCTCCTTCTCCTTCTACTACTACTACTACTCCTACTACTACCGCTACTACTGCTACTGCTACTACTATGACTACTACTACTATTACTATTAGTAATATTGCATCTACTGCTACTACTACTGCTACTAATACAACAGGTACTACTTCTATAACTAGTGATACTCGAACTATGACTAGTCCAACTGCTACTACTACTACAACCACTACTGCTACTACTAATACTCGTACTACTACGGCAACTAGAACTACTTCTACTACTGGTAATACTAGTGCTCCTCCTGCTACTACTACTACAGCTCCTACTATAGCTACTTCTCCTACTACTATTACTACTACTACTACTAACACTGCGGCTACTAAAGTTGCCATTACTACTTCCGCTATTACTTCTACTACTACTACTTCTAGTGCTACTACAGCTTCTACAATCGCTACAGCTACAACTACTACCCCCACCACTACTCCTACAACTGCTACTACTGCTACTACTACTAGTACTACTTCTACTACACCTTTTGCTACTACAGCTACTACTACTACTACTTTTACTTCAACTACTCTCACTAATTCTACTTGTGCCACTACTACAACAACTACTGCTACTACTAATACTCCTACCACTACCACTATTGTTCCTACCACTACTATGACTGCTATTCTATGACCACTGGTGCTGCTACTACTACTACTAATGTTCTTGTTACTACTACCACAACTATTGCTATTTCTGCTACTATAGCTACTACTACTACTATTACTACTACTGCCACAGCTTATACTACTACTTCTCCTACTCCTCCTACTAGTACTATGACATCTACTTCGACTGCGGCTAGAACTGTTGCTATTAATACTACTACTATTACAACGACTGCTAGTTCTATTGCTACTACTACCACTAGTACCCCTAATACTACTTTCGCTACTATAATAACTATTGCTACTACTACTACTACTACTACTACTATTGCCCCAGCTACTGCTGCAATAGCTACAACTGCTACTACGACAACCACTACTACTACAACTACTACTACATCTACTGCTACTATTGATGCTACTACTACTATTAATACTGCTACTAATACTACTTGTACTACTACTACTACTACTACCACCACTGCTACAACTCTGTCTTCTTCTCCTACTACTACTTCTGCTACTTCAACAATAATAACTACTAATACTAATGCTACTACTACTACTACTGCTACAACGATTACTGCCACAGCTACTACTACCATTACAACTATTGCGATAGTTTTTCTACTACAAATACTTCTACTATTATTAGGACTACTACTTTTGCAACTACTTCCAATACTACTACTACAACTTCCATTATTGCTTCTGCTACTACTATAACTCCTACTGCTATAGTAGCTACTACTACAATGACTACTACTACTTCTACCACTATAGCTGTTGCTACTACTACTACTACCACCACCACTACTACTACTACTACTACTACTGTTTCTACTGCCACTACTACTACTATCACTACTACTATAGCTATTACTACTACTGCTATGGCTACCACTACTACCACTACTACTATTGCAACTACTACTATTGCTACTTCCACTTCTACTACTTTTTCTACTACTACTGCTACTGCTGCAGTTGCTATAGCTTTTGCTACTTCTACTGCCACTACTTCTGCTACAACTACTACTACAACTAAAGCTACTACTGCTGCTACTACTACAACAACTTCTGTGACTACTACAACTACTACTACTGCTGCTACAGCTACTACTGAAACTACTATTACAATTGCTCCTACTACTTCTACTTCTGCTCCATCTAGTGCAACTACTGCTACTAATGCTACAAGTACAAGTATTACTACTATAGTAGTACTACAATTACATTTACTACTTCTACTGCTACTACTCCTACTATTACCATAGCTACTACCGCTTTAACTACTACTACTGCTCCTGCTCCTCCTCCTCCTGCTACTTCTATAACTACTACAACTACAACTTCTACAACTAGTGCTACTACTCATATTCTTGCTAATAGTACTACTACTGCTATTGCTACTACTACTACTATTACTACTACTACTACTCCTCCTCCTCCTACTACTACTACTACAACAACTACTACTACTATAGAAACTACTACTACAACCACCACCACCACCACCACTACTATTACTACTACTTCTGTCGCTACTAATACTGCTACAAACACTCCCACTACTACTAGTACTATTGCTGTTGCTGCTGCTAACACTAGTACCACTACTATTGTTGTTGTTGTTGTTGTTGTTGTTACCACTACTACTACAAATACAACTTCTCCTACTATTGCCTCTACTGCTTTTGATTCTATTGCTACAACTGCTACTACTACCACTACTGCTGCTACTACTACTACTGCTACTACTACTTTTGCTACTTCTGCTACTGCTACTTCCACTGCTACTACAACTGCTGCTACTAGTACTACTAATGTTGATTCAACAACAACTACTGCAACTACTATTACTACTAATTCTGCTACTACTACTACTACTACTACTACTACTACTACTCTTACTAGTAAAATTGTTGCTACTACTGCTGCTGCTACTGGTACTAGTACTACTACTGCTACCATTACAACTTTAGTTCCAACTTCTACTATTGTTACTACTGCTACTGCTACTGCAAATACAACTACTATTGCTACTCCTACTACTATTACTGCTACTAATATTACTGCTACTACAATTATCATTGCTACTATAGCTTGAACTGCTACTACTACTACTACAACAAATACTGTTACTTCTGCTATAATAGCTACTGTTGCTACTACTATGACTACAACAACAGCTACTATTGCTAAAGGTTTTGGTTTGGATACTACAACAACTACTACTACTACTATTGTTGCTCCTACTAATACAGCTACTACAACTACAACTAATATTGCTACTACTTCTACTACGGTTTCTGCTGCTGCAATTGCTACTACTACTATCACCACTACCACTACTACTACTACTTTTGCTACTACTATTATTGCTACAATTGCAGCAACTTCAGCTACAGTACCACTGATACTAATACAACAACAACTACTACTACGACTACTACTGCCACTTTTGCTACCAATGCCACTACTACTACCACTACCACTACTGCTACTGCTACTACTACATCAATTGGCACCAGCACCACCACCACTACTACTACTATTACTATTAACACTGCTGCCACTACTACAACTACTACTGATACTTTAACAACTATTACTACTACTACTGCTACAACAACTACAGCTGCTGCTACTGTGTTTTCCACCAACTACCACCACAACAACTACTGCTGCTACAGCAACTACGACTTCCGCTACTACTACTGCAACTTTTTTTACTACTACTACTACTAGTACAACTGCTACTACTACTACAACTACTGCTACTACTAATCCTACCCCTACTGCTACTACTGCCACTAGTGCTACCACTACTACTACTAAACTATGACAACCACTGGTCCTAAGGCTACTACTGCTACTACCACAGCTACTACTACGATTACTACTACAGCTACTGCCACTACTGCTGCTACTACTACTACTAGTACTACTACAACTACTACTTCTGCTACTACTAGTATTACTACTGCTGCTACTGCCACTACTACTACTACTGTTGCGACTTAACTATTACAACAACTACTACTACTACTACGATGACTACTACTGTAGCTGCGGCTTTTACTACTACTGTTACTACTACTACTAGTACTGCAACTACTTCCACTACTACTGCTACTGCTACTACAATTTCTATTGCTATGACTCCCACGATGACTACTACTACTACTACTACTACTACTACTACTACTACTGCAAGTACTACTACTACTATTTCTACTACTAATACTACTACCACTACATTAACTACTACTACTACTACTTCTACTACTACTTCTAGCACCCCTACCACCACTACCACTACTACCACTATAACAAATGCTACTAGTACTACTATTAGTTCTACTACAATAATTACTATTACAACTACTACTATTTCTGCAACTCTAGTTACAACTACTATGGCGACTACTGCTACTTTTGCTACAACAATAACAACTACTACTGCTTTTAGTTCTACTACTGCTATAATTCCTACTACTACAACAATAGCTATTACTACTACTAGTACTGCTGCTACTACTATAATTACTACGACTACTACTATTACGGCTATTAGTGCTACTACTACTACTACTGCTACTACTACTACTTGTCCTACTACAGCGACTAGTGCTACTACTGCGGCTATGACTACTGCTACTACAGTGACTAGTACTACTAGTATTATTACTAATGCTACAACTACTACTAATACTACTACTTCTCCTACTTCTCCAACTACTACTACTTCTGCTCCTATAATCACTACTACTACTACTAATACCACCACGACTACATTTGCTGTGATGACTAGTACTTCTACTACCAGTTCTAGTACCCCCACTACTACTAATGCTACTATGGCTAGTATGTGGTGGAGGACTAAGGTGGAGGACTAAGCTCTGATACCAGTATGTGGTGGAGGTGCAGGGGATAAATGAACAAAGGAAGAAGAAAGGAGGAGAAAGAACTCAAAACCAAGAAGAGGAGAGAATTCTTTGGTGATTCTTCGATGCTTGTTATTATGACATGCCTCCCTTTTATAAGGAAACCTTACACCCGGCAGATGCGATAAGATCGCATCTGCTTTTACAAAAGCAGCTTTCCCAAAGCTACTTTATAAAAGCTAAAGCTACTTTACAAAAGTAGCTTTCCTAAAGCTACTTTACAAAAGTCTCCTTTATAAAGTGGCTTTTCCAAAAGCTAATTTATAAAAGTAACTTTACTTTACACCTCTGGACACGGCTTCCTCTGGACTGGGCCGGGCCGGTTTTTCTTTGGACTGACTGGTCTAAGCAATCTTGGACCTTTTGGGCTAGATTGTTGGGCTGAATGCTACCACTTTCTTCTCGCGCAAGCTATCTCCAAGTCTTGTTGTGCTCAGAACATGAAGGCGGGCAGTCGCTGGGCTGTGTAAATTGTGAGTTTGACTATTATTTCAAGCTGCATATCGATCTGAGTTACAACAGGATGCCACTGGGCCAAAAAGTTGCCCGTGGTTTTACGCCTTGCGTGCTTTGTGGCTTCAGTCAGCTTCAGGGTGTGTAGGTCACGAAATTGCCGAACGACCGCAAGTGCTTCCTGGGCACTCTGCCGTTCCAGCTGTTGGAGCCGCCGTCTGATGGTGTCGTAGGTATCAAGGGACATGGGGAGGTTCTGTAGGAGCTGTAGCTGTGATTCATATTGTAGCACATGGCTTGGACTGCCGCTAGGTGCTCCTTCTTCGCCTCCTGAGAGGGAGTATGGTGCGCCTCCTATAACCGGGTTGCTACGAGGCTGAGTCCTTCTAGAGTTTCGGGTGTCGGCCATCCTGAAATAACAAGGGAAGTTACCAAGCGGGAGAGAGTATCTGCCAGCTGGTTATCCTCTCCGCTGATGTGCTCAAAGTGGATGGCGAGTCCCGTGCGAGTAATGTAGTCGGTGAAGGCAAGCCAGCATACGCGGGAAGGCTTATTGTTGGCCGACTTGTTGAAGAAGCTAATGATTGCTTGACAGTCAGTTCGAATAGTTAAGTCAGCTTTCTCCAGATAGTAGATCTTTAGTGCTTCCAGTATATTCATGATGGCATAGAGTTCAGCATCAATGGTGGATTTGATTGGGTGGAACCTGCCGCTGGCATAGGCACATACCTTCTCCATGGACTTAGGGTCATATTTATGGGGCTTCCATTTACATATTCCGCCCCATCCCTTCATACAGCCATCGGTCGCGAGGACCATATAGCTGGCTTCTGGTGGGAGCTCGAGATCTGGCAGCTTTTGCACCAAGGCCTTGACCTTAGCGACTAAGTCCCAATCTGGGGAGTTCCAGCGCTTTTCTCCCGTAGGACTTGTCTTTGCGTATAGTGGCCCGAGTAGAGTTCCCAGATTAGGGATATAGCTTCGGCGTAGTTCGAGATTTCGAGCCAGGCTCGGAGGCCTTTTATGGTGGTCAGTTCTTGTTCCTGGAAGTTTGCAATCTTCTTGATGATGTGGGGCTGCAACTTGATTCATTGATTGATGAGTACTACCCCCAAGAATTCTACTTCTGAGACTACTAGCTTCATTTTGGTTGGGCTCAGGATTAGCCCACTGGTTTGGCAAATCTGGAGCATGACCTGCAGATGTTGTTCATGCTCCACTTCAGAGGAAGAGAAGACCGGGATGTCAGCAATCTATACTGCAATAAAGTCTTCAGTCCCCTTGAAATAGTTGTCCATCTTTCGCTAGAACACGGCAGGTGCATTTTTTAGGCCAAATGGCATTACGAGCCATTCATAGAGGCCTTCTGGCACCCAGAATGCCGTCCATTCCATGGAGGCAGGATGCATCGCCACTTGATGAAAGCCTGACTTCAGATCAAATTTTGAGTATATGTGTCTTCTGCTTACCTTCTGTAGGATGGTGTTGATCCCGGGCAGGCTGTATTGATCTTTGTTTGTGAGATCATTTAGGCGCCGATAGTTGAAGACCATCCGTTCCTTGCCTTTGATCTCCTGGCCCATTCGGGGATCAACTGTTGTACAAGAATTCACAATGATCGCATTGGTACGATGCCGGCTTTTGCTGGGGCGAATAATGCCAAGATCCAGTAGTGCTTTCATATGTTTTGCATACGTAGCCTTGGCTTGTGGTGTAATGTGCTTTAAGGGCCGGTCTTCAATGGCGAAATCCGGGTTTTTGATGTCCAGGTGGCAGAGCACCTGGTTCTTGGACCAATATTTCAGTGGGTCCTCACCAATGTATCCTTGGCATCGAAGTTCTTCAAGCAAGGAGCCGACGCTGCTAGTGAAGCTCCGTGATGGCTGTTGGTCCGTTGCATACTGCACTAGCTCTTGTATTTGGATGTACTCATCCTCATCTCGGTCCAGCTCTTCAATAGCTGCTGCAGTTGGTACATATGGGAGAGCATGAATTGTGATTATGTTTTTATAGAACGTAACCATATTTCCTTCGATGCGGATGCCGCCTTGCATAGCGCGGATGAAGTTACAGCGAAGGATCATCTGGATATCCTCCCCCAACTTCATCGGGAAGGCATATGTGTATGGGATCCGAAAGCCATTCTCCCCAATCAACATGCGGCAAAATTTAAGCTTTTTATTGGCCGAAGTGCGGGAGTTGATGCCACTAAAATGCACGAGGAAAGGGTTGTCCTCCAGGGCATTGACAGGAGCCGCTCCTTGGTCAATACAGTAGGTTGTAGCCCCTGTATCGAGGATTGCATTTACTTCAAATGGCACAACATGGGGAATATCGAACTTCACCTTGAGGTTGTAGAGCATATTCTTCGTCTGCCGGGGTGGTGTTGTCACCCTCATCTCAGCTGAGAGGAGTCGCTGAGTAGTGTCGACAAGAAAGATGTTGAGGTTGTCGGCATCCGCTGGCTCATCCTCCTGCTGTTGTAGCTTGAGTGCTTTTTTCTCTTGCTGGAGCTTCATGTTGCCAGTGGTAGCTTTCCTTTTGGACAAGAAGGAGGCAATGTTGGAGGGCCTCCCTCTCATCATGGGCGAGAGTTAGCTATTGTTGTTGATGCCACTTTTCCCTTTCACAAGCAGAAATATAATTTTGTTGTTCGAGTAGTAAATCTTTGGAATCATACCTTGGAAGGGATGTTTGGGCCACTGGGATTCATTTGCTAAAGTAGTAACAGCTGCATCTGCCACATACTGTCAGCTTACAGCTTGGGCAGTGCATACGGTAGCACTTTTGGGAGGGTTCCTGGCAGCAAGGGCACTTTTCGTAGGCGTCAGGCACATCTTGATGTAAGTCCCAAGTGTGGCTACACTCGTGCTGGTGTTGTGATACTCTGACCATGGCGCGGTAGCCCCCTGTAGGGCCAATCCACCAGGTCCGGTCGTCTTCCCGAAACATAAAAATCTTAGTCCTTCACATACGAGCTTCGTCCACCACCACATACTGGTATCAGAGCTTAGTCCTTTACCTTACTCCTTCACCACATACTGGTATCAGAGCTTAGTTCCTTGCCTGGCTTAACACCTTCCATGGCTGAGTAAAAACCTCCTTTCTAGGAACTCATCGGGGATGTGTGTGATGGTTTCTGACCTTATGGCCGTTGATAACCAGACCATAGGATGCCAAAAAATCCTGGATTGACCCCTCGGGTGGCACAGAGGCTGGACCTAATAAGTCCCCCGCAAGGTCAATATTGGGAGAGAATTAGGTATTCGTGGCCTTGGTGAGAAGGAGACTCAGGAATTCCTTACGCCGATCACGGTGTCTGAATTGCAAAAGGCCACAGTACACGTAAATCTGCAAGAGGCAGTAGCTGCCAGTCGGATGAGCATGCCAGATACTAGGGTAAGCGTCTGAAGTTCTCAAAGTACTTGTCTCTTGATCGATAAGGTAGGATATATACCTCACACTCAGAACCCAGAGTACCTAGATCTTCATCAATTGTTGTACACCTCTGGTGAATGAACATGTTGCTTCCATCCAAAACAACATCCTCATACCAAGAAGCCTTACAAGCTGTTGAACCCAAAGAACACCCAGCAGTTGGGTTCATCAAACCCAGTGATTATACGAGTGTTTCAGCCCAAAATATAGCCCTTCTAAAGCAAAATAATACCCAAATCCAGCTTTTAGTCCAAATTGCCGAAGCCTTATGGGATATCCAAGCCGATATCTAGTTCCTCAGAAAGCAGCAAAAGAAGTGTGACAGCCCAATTCTCCCAGAGTCCCTACTCACAAAACTAGAGAATCTGTCCCTCCATCCTAAAACCAGGCCTCCCGAACCACGCGGGAGACTCCTTATTTTTAAAGTCCCCTTGCTAATTTTGCAGGAGGAACAAGCAAAGCTGAATGGCAGCAGTGGTATCTCAAGTCGTGTTGGAACAAGCGCCCCAGCCCCTGGTCGAAGACCAAATTCAGGGGCATAGGCGGAATCAGCGACGACTCTACACTGCACAACAAGCAACACGGCAGATAGTCCGTCGCTTGACGAGGCAACCTGCCCCGCAACACATCTTGGAACAGCACCTGGACCCGCAAGAGCAATTGCGTCTATCCATGCGAGAACGCGCAGCTATAGCTCCTGCGGAGGTCCTTTATCATTCTAGAACAGATGATGAGCACCACCGAGTGTACATCCACCGCTCGGAGGAGTCCATCAGTTGCGTTGGAGATGCACAGGTGGCCCGGAACTTCATCCAAGAAGACAGTTACCAATAGCTTAGAAAAAGCGGTATGAAGTTCATACACCTTTGTGTGATGCTGGTACGCCTGCAGGAGCTCCATCGACACGTAGAAGGAACACTGGCGCTTGTCGTGTTCTGAGGCAATCGGTGGCTGGGTGAGAAAGCACTAATTGCCACCATGGAAGTTGATCTCAGCAGGGGAGCCAATTAGTTTACATTATCCCTGATATGATGATGACTATTGGAGATTTTTACAGAAATATACAAATCTCTGTCCTTACCCCGGGCTATGATACCTGGCACCATGGTGAGGCCAACTTGCTAGTGACCAGAGGACTGATTGGGAGGCTGTCGAACATGCCAAACATGGCTTTTGCTTACGAGGTCTCAGGAGTCATTGACTACCTGGCAAGTCACGGTGTTCATGCCCTCCCTGGGAAGCGGTACTCGACGGCACAACTGTATGGGATAAACTGGCTCCTGAAGCCCCCTCAAATCCTGCCTGTCCTGAGACCCACGGAGGTGTCCAGTACGACACTCCTGGATGGGCGGATCTCACTGAGCTTCCGTCAGTATGCCTCTCTTCCTAATACCACCGAGGAGGAAGAACTTGTTGCCATCCTCACTCAGGATGAGACGCCGGAGGAAATTTGGGACAACCTGGGTGAACCCAGTGGAAAATATGACTACTATGTCCGGTATTCTGCTCCTCCATCCTTCTTCGCGCCCTTTCCTATCACACCAACGGGATGGGACGATCTGGAAGATGACCTACCAGAACAACAGCTTGCCATTATGAGAGGGTGCTAGCAGCCTCAGTATCCGGCTCCTCGGAAGGTGATGCCAGCTAAGAAGTGGCGACGCCGCTTTGCCCAACGACAGTCAGCAAATGGGCATCTTACATGGCAACCCAAAGGACGGGAAGGCCAGAATCCAACTTGCGGAACCCATGCAGGAGATACACGCCTAGGGGTCTCTGTACTCCGATCCATGGAACCTCTGCAGGAAGGAACTGGTGACAACACCCACCTTCTAGCCACGTGGCGTCTGACCAACCAAGAAGGCAACTCTGACGCTAAACATGACCCAGACGAGTATTGTGAGTATTTGCAATATTATACTTGTTTTGGAAACACAGATGGAGACGCAGAACTCGTTGCCACTTTAGAAGAAGAAGACTGGGGTATGGAGTATCCCCAGCAGGCACCACCGGCACCACCTCAGGGAGCAAAGCCGACGAAACGGCTTTGCTCCTCTTCCATTGTCTCTAAATACAGGCCCCCAGTGGAATCAACCAAGGGCCCTGTTAACTATCCCCCAGCGGCGAGACCTACTGAGCCCGGTCCAAGCCAAGGACCTATCTTTGGCGGCTATCAACCCAAGAATCTGAGGTTCAAAGCCAGAAATACATCAGAATGGTGGAATCTCCCTTCTGCCCAGCAGCAATCAGGGGCTATCTTTGTTATGCCCCCCCAAATTGGGCAATTCAATGATGTTTTCATGCGCTGGGAGTCCATCACAAAAAATTCAGTTGTTCTACAGGGTTTCACAGATTCCCGAACAAAAACTGAGTTTACTGAAAACCTACTTGGGGAGTCTGAAAAGCTCGCCTGGATCCATTGGAGGATGGCCTACCCCATGGAATACGAGCACCTATTAGATCATGCAGATGGTGCTGACGGTACGCAGAACATCCTCTCCAAGATTCGAGCCATATTCGCCCTGGAAGATCCCTACCAACGCTCGGCAACCATGCAAGAAGAAGCCTACAGGGATCTGGAACGGTTATCCTACCAAAATTTGTGGGATATCGTTCCTTTCCTTAATGAATATATGTTGGTAGCATCTCGAACTGGCCGGTTATTCACTGGCCCAGAGCTCTCAGAAAAACTTTGGTCAAAAATGCCTGGCTCTATTGGCAAGAGGATCAAAGCAGCTTTTGAAGCCAAACACCCAGGTAATACCATCGGAGTTTATCCTCGAGTCCTATTTGCCTACAAGTACCTGGAAGAAGCATGCAAAGAGGCAGCCTTCACCCGGGCCCTCAAGGATTTGTCGTTCTGTCAGGACATTCCAATCCCGGGGTACTATCAGCGACCCCAACGGAAGGTTGGCGTTAGGCGGTCGAAAACCTACAAAGGGAAGCCACATCCTTCACATGCTCACATCGAAAAGAAGAAGCACCTCATTCGCAACAGGAGGTGGAGATGCTTTCTTTGCTGAGAAGTGGGACATTTTGCCCGAGAATGCCCTAATGAGCGACGAAACGTCAAGCGCGTTGCCATGTTTAAACAGGATGACCTCCCAGCCGATTGCGAAATTGTGTCCGTCCAAGAAGGCGATGACCCTAGTGATGCCATCTACAGCATTTCTGAAGGGGAGGAGGACACGGCAGTCTTGTAGGAGGAAAAGATTTTTATGTTTCGGAAAGACGACCGGACCTGGTGGATTGGCCCTAAAGGGGGCTACCGCGCCATGGTCAGAGTATCACAACACCAGCACGAGTGTAGCCACACTCGGAACTTACATCAAGATGTGCCTGACGCCTACGAAAAGTGCTCTTTCTGCCAGGCACCCTCCCAAAAGTGCTACCGTATGCACAGCCCAAGCTGTAAGCTGACAGTATGTGACAAATGGAGCTGTTACTACTTTAGCAAAAGAATCCCAGTGGCCCAAATGGCCCAAACATCCCTTCCAATTTATGATTCCAAAGATTTACTACTCGAACAACAAAATTATATTTCTGCTTGTGAAAGGGAAAAGCGGCAGCTGCAACAACAGCTAACTCTCGCCCAAGATGAGACTGAGGCCCTCCAACAATGCCTCCTTCTTGTCCAAAAGGAAAGCTACCACTGGCAACATGAAGCCGAAAATAGGAAACTGAAGTACAAGGAGCTTGAAGACACCACCATGGAACTTAACCGCATGGAGCTCGAGGGGAGTGATTTTGAAAAGGAGATACAAAAGCTCCATCAAGAGAAAGAAGCACTCAAGCTACAGCAACAGGAGGATGAGCCAGCGGATGCCGACGACCTCAACGTCTTTCTCATCGACAATACTCTGCGACTCCTCTCTGCTGAGATGAGGGTGACAACACCACCCCGGCGGACGAAGAATATGCTCTACAACCTCAAGGTGAAGTTCGATATTCCCCATGTTGTGCCATTTGAAGTAAATGCAATCCTCGATACAGGGGCTACAACCAGCTGTATTGACCAAGGAGCGGCTCCTGTCAATGCCCTGGAGGACAACCCTTTCCTCATGCATTTTAGTGGCATCAACTCCCGTACTTCGACCAATAAAAAGCTTAAATTTGGCCGCATGTTGATTGGGGAGAACGGCTTTCGGATCCCATACACATATGCCTTCTCGACGAAGTTGGGGGAGGATATCCAGATGATCCTTGGTTGTAACTTCATCCACGCTATGCAAGGCGGCATCCGCATCGAAGGAAATATGGTTACGTTCTACAAAAACGTAACCACAATTCATACTCTCCCATCTGTACCAACTGCAGCAGCTATTGAAGAGCTGGACCTAGATGAGGACAAGTACATCCAAATACAAGAGCTAGTGCAGTATGCAATAGACGAATAGCCATCACGGAGCTTCACCTGCAGCGTCGGCTCCTTGCTTGAAGAACTCCGACGCCAAGGATACGTTGGCGAGGACCCACTGAAATATTGGTCCAAGAACCAGGTGCTTTGCCACCTGGACATCAAAAACTCAGATTTCACCATTGAAGACCGGCGCTTAAAGCACATTACACCGCAAGCCAAGGCTACGTATGCAAAGCATGTGAAAGCACTACTGGATCTTGGTATTATTCGCCCGAGCAAAAGCCGGCATCGCACCACTGTGATCATTGTGAATTCCGGTATAACAGTTGATCCCCGAACGGGCCAGGAGATCAAAGGCAAGGAAGGGATGGTCTTCAACTATCGACGCCTGAATGATCTCACAAACAAGGATCAATACAGCCTGCCAAGGATCAACACCATCCTGCGAAAGGTAAGCAGAAGCCACATATACTCAAAAATTGATCTGAAGTCAGGCTTTCATCAAGTGATGATGCATCCTGCCTCCATGGAATGGACGGCATTCTGGGTGCCAGAAGGCCTCTATGAATGGCTCGTAATGCCATTTGGGCTAAAAAATGCACCTGCCGTGTTCCAACGAAAGATGGATAACTGTTTCAAGGGGACTGAAGACTTTATTGCAGTATACATTGATGACATCCTAGTCTTCTCTTCCTCTGACGTGGAGCATGAACAACATCTGCGGGTCATGCTCTAGATTTGCCAAACCAATGGGCTAATCCTGAGCCCAACCAAAGTGAAGCTAGCAGTCTCAGAAGTAGAATTCTAGGGGGCAGTACTCAGCAATCAACGAATCAAGTTGCAGCCCCACATCATCAAGAAGATTGCAGACTTCCAGGAACAAGAACTAACCACCACAAAAGGCCTTCGAGCCTGGCTTGGAATCTTGAACTACGCCCGAAGCTATATCCCTAATCTGGGAACTCTACTCGGGTCACTATACGCAAAGACAAGTCCTACGGGAGAAAAGCACTGGAACTCCCAAGATTGGGACTTAGTCGCTAAGGTCAAGGCCTTGGTGCAAAAGCTGTCAGATCTCGAGTTCCCACCAGAAGCCAGCTATATGATCCTCGAGACCGACGACTGTATGACGGGATGGGGCGGAATATGTAAATTGATGCCCCAGAAATATGACCCTAAGTCCATGGAGAAGGTATGTGCCTATGCCAGCGGCAGGTTCCACCCAATCAAATCCACCACTGATGCTGAACTCTATGCCGTCATGAATATGCTGGAAGCACTAAAGATCTACTACCTGTATAAAGCCGACTTAACTATTCGAACTGACTGTCAAGCAATCATTAGCTTCTTCAACAAGTCGGCCAACAATAAGCCTTCCTGTGTATGCTGGCTTGCCTTCACCGACTACATTACTGGCACGGGACTCGCCATCCACTTTGAGCATATCAGCGGAGAGGATAACCAGCTGGCGGATACTCTCTCCCGCTTGATAACTTCCCTTGTCATTTCAGGATGGCTGACACCCGAAACTCTAGAAGGACTCAGCCTCATAGCAACCCGGTTACGGGAGGCGCACCAGACACCCTCTCAGGAGGCGAAGAAGGAGCACCTAGAGGCAGTCCAAGCCTTGTGCTACAATATGAATCACAGCTACAGCTCCTACAGAACCTCCCCATGTCCCATGATACCTACGACACCATTAGACGATGGCTCCAACAGCTGGAAGGGCAGAGTGCCCAGGAAGCACGTGCGGCCGTTCGGCAATTTCGTGACCTACACACCCTCAAGCTAACTGAAGCCACAAAGCGCGCAAGGCGTAAAACCATGGGCAACTGTTGGGCCCAGTGGCATCCTGTTGTAACTCAGATCAATATCCAGCTTGAAACAGCAGTCAAACTCACAACTGACGCAGCCCAGCGACTGCCCGCCTTCATGTTCTGAGCACAACAAGACTTGGAGATAGCTTGCGCGAGAAGAAAGTGGTAGCATTCGGCCCAACAATCCAGCCCAAAAGGTCCAAGATTGCTTAGACCAGTCAGTCCAAAGAAAAACCGGCCCGGCCCAGTCCAGAGGAAGCCGTGTCCAGAGGTGTAAAGTAAAGTTACTTTTATAAAGTACCTTTTGGAAAAGCCACTTTATAAAAGAGACTTTTGTAAAGTAGCTTTAGGAAAGTTGCATTTGTAAAGCAGCTTTAGCTTTTATAAAGTAGCTTTGGGAAAGCTGCTTTTGTAAAAGCAGATGCGATCTTATCGCATCTGCTGGGTGTGAGGTTTCCCTATAAAAGGGAGGCATATCATAATAACAAGCATCGAAGAATCACCAAAGAATTCTCTCCTCTTCTTGGTTTTGAGTTCTTTCTCCTCCTTTCTTCTTCCTTTGTTTATTTATCCCCCGCACCTCCACCACATACTGGTATCAGAGCTTAGTCCTCCACCTTAGTCCTGCACCACATACAGTATCAGAGCTTAGTCCTCCACCTTAGTCCTGCACCACATACTGGTATCAGAGCTTAGTTCCTCCACCACATACTGGTATCAGAGCTTAGTCCTCCACCACATACTGGTATCAGAGGTTAGTTCCTTGCCTGGCTTAACACCTTCCATGGCTGAGTAAAAACCTCCTTTCTAGGTACTCATCGGGGATGCGTGTGATGGTTTCTGACTTTATGGCCGTTGATAACCAGACCATAGCATGCCGAAAAATCCTGGATTGACCCCTCGGGTGGCACAGAGGCTGGACCTAATAAGTCCACCGCAAGGTTAATATTGGGAGAGAAGTAGGTATTCGTGGCCTTGGTGAGAAGGAGACTCAAGAATTCCTTACACCGATCACGGTGTCTGAATTGCAAAAGGCCGCAGTGTGCGTAAATCTGCAAGAGACAGTAACTGCCAGTCGAATGAGCATGCCAGATACTAGGGTAAGCGTCTGAAGTTCTCATACTACTCATCTCTTGATCGATAAGGTAGGATATATACCTGACACTCAGAACCCAGAGTACCTAGATCTTCATCAATTGTTGTACACCTCCTGGTGAATGAACATGTTCCTTCCAGCCAAAACAACATCCTCATACCAAGAAGCCTTACAAGCCGTTGAACCCATAGAACACCCAGCAGTTGGGTTCGTCAACCCAGTGATTATACGAGTGTTTCAGCCCAAAATATAGCCCTTCTAAAGCAAAATAATACCCAAATCCAGCTTTTTATCCAACTTACGGAAGCCTTAAGGGATATCCAACCCGATATCCAGTTCCTCAGAAAGCAGCAAAAGAAGAGTGACAGTCCAATTCTCCACGAGTCCCTACTCACAAAACTAGAGAATCTGTCCCTCCATCCTAAAACCAGGCCTCCCGAACCACGCGGGGGACTCCTTATTTTTAAAGACCCCTTGCTAATTTTGCAGGAGGAACAAGCAAAGCTGAATGGTAGCAGTGGTATCTCAAGTCGTGTTGGAACAAGCGCCCCAGCCCCTGGTTGAAGACCAAATTCGGGGGTATAGGCGGAATTAGCGACGGCTCTACACTGCACAACAAGCAACACGACGGATAGTCCGTCGCTTGACGGGGCAACCTGCCCCGCAACACAACTTGGAACAGCAACTAGACCCGCAGGAGCAATTGCATCTATCCATGCGAGAACGCGCAGCTATAGCTCCTGCGGAGGTCCTTTATCATTCTAGAATAGATGATGGGCACCACCGAGTGTACATCCACCGCTCGGAGGAGTCCATCAGTTGCGTCGAAGATGCACAGGTGGCCCGGAACTTCATCCAAGAAGACAGTTACTAATAGCTTAGAAAAAGCGGTATGAAGTTCATACACCTTGGTGTTATGCAGGTACACCTGTAGGTGCTCCATCGACACGTAGAAGGAACACTGGCGCTTGTCGTGTTCCGAGACAATCGGTGGCAGGGTGATAAAGCACTAATTGCCTCCATGGAAGTTGATCTCATGCAGGGGAGCCAATTAGTTTACATTATCCCTGATATGATGATGACTATTGGATATTTTTACAAAAATATACAAATCTCCGTACTTACCCCGGGCTATGATACCTGGCACCATGGTGAGGCCAACTTGCTAGTGACCAGAGGACTGATTGGGAGGCTGTCGAATATGCCAAACGTGGCTTCTACTTACGAGGTCTCAGGAGTCATTGACTACCTGGCAAGTCACGGTGTTCATGCCCTCCCTGGGAAGCAGTACTCGACGGCACAGCTGTATGGGATAAACTGGCTCCTGAAGCCCCCTCAAATCCTGCCTGTCCTGAGACACCCACGGAGGTGTCCAGTACGACACTCCTGGATGGGCGGATCTCACTGAGCTTCCGTCAGTATGCCTCTCTTCCTAATACCACCGAGGAGGAAGAACTTGTTGCCATCCTCACTCAGGATGAGACGCCGGAGGAAATTTGGGACAACCTGGGTGAACCCAGTGGAAAATATGACTACTATGTCTGGTATTCTGCTCCTCCATCCTCCTTCGCGCCCTTTCCTATCACACCAACGAGATGGGACGATCTGGAAGATGACCTACCAGAACAACAGCTTGCCATTATGAGAGGATGCAAGCAGCCTCAGCATCCGGCTCCTCGGAAGGTGATGCCAGCTAAGAAGTGGCGACGCCGCTTTGCCCAACGACAGTAAGCAAACGGGCATCTTACGTGGCAACCCAAAGGACGGGAAGGCCAGAATCCAACTTGCGGAACCCATGCAGGAGATACACGCCCAGGGGCCTCTGTACTCCATTCCATGGAACCTCTGCAGGAAGGAACTGGTGACAACACCCACCTTCTAGCCACGTGGCGTCTGACCAACCAAGAAGGAAACTCTGACGCTGAACATGACCCAGACGAGTATTATGAGTATTTGCAATATTATACTTGTTTGGGAAACACAGATGGAGACGCAGAACTCGTTGCCACTTTAGAAGAAGAAGACTGGGGTATGGAGTATCCCCAGCAGGCACCACCGGCACTACCTCAGCGAGCGAAGCCGACGGAACGACTTTGCTCCTCTTCCATTGTCTCTGAATACAGGCCTCCAGTGGAATCAACCATGGGCCCTGTTAACTATCCCCCAGCGGCGAGACCTACTGAGCCCGGTCCAAGCCAAGGACCTATCTTTGGCGGCTATCAACCCAAGAATCTGAGGTTCAAAGTCAGAAATACCTCAGAATGGTGGAATCTCCCTTCTGCCCAGCAGCAATCAGGGGCTATCTTTGTTATGCCCTCCAAAATTGGGCAATTCAATGATGTTTTCATGCGCTGGGAGTCCATCACAAAAAATTCAGTTGTTCTATAGGGTTTCACAGATTCCCGAACAAAAACTGAGTTTACTGCAAACCTGCTTGGGGAGTCTGAAAAGCTCACCTGGATCCAGTGGAGGATGGCCTACCCCATGGAATACCAGCACCTATTGGATCATGCAGATGGTGCTGACGGTACACAGAACATCCTCTCACAGATTCGGACCATATTCGCCCTGGAAGATCCCTACCAATGCTCGACAACCATGCAAGAAGAAGCCTATAGGGATCTAGAATGGTTATCCTGCCAAAATTTGTGGGATATCGTTCCTTTCCTTAATGAATATATGTAGGTAGCATCTCGAACTGGCCGGTTATTCACTGGCCCAGAGCTCTCAGAAAAACTTTGGTCAAAAATGCCTGGCTCTATTGGCAAGAGGATCAAAGCAGCTTTTGAAACCAAACACCCAGGTAATACCATCGGAGTTTATCCTCGAGTCCTATTTGCCTACAAGTACCTGGAAGAAGCATGCAAAGAGGCAGCCTTCACCCGGGCCCTTAAGGATTTGTCGTTCTGTCAGGACATTCCAATCCCGGGGTACTATCAGCGACCCCAACGGAAGGTTGGCGTTAGGCGGTCGACAACCTACAAAGGGAAGCCACATCCTTCGCATGCTCGCATCGAAAAGAAGAAGCACCTCATTCGCAACAGCAGGTGGAGATGCTTTCTTTGCTGAGAAGTGGGACATTTTGCCCGAGAATGCCCTAATGAGCGACGAAACGTCAAGCGCGTCGCCATGTTTAAACAGCATGACCTCCCAGCCGATTGCGAAATTGTGTCCGTCCAAGAAGGCGATGACCCTAGTGATGCCATCTACAGCATTTCTGAAGGGGAGGAGGACACGGCAGTCTTGCTGGAGGAAAATATTTTTATGTTCCGGAAAGACGACCGGACCTGGTGGATTGGCCCTACAAGGGGCTACCGCGCCATGGTCAGAGTATCACAACACCAGCACGAGTGTAGCCACACTTGGGACTTACATCAAGATGTGCCTGACGCCTACGAAAAGTGCTCTTGCTGCCAGGCACCCTCCCAAAAGTGCTACCGTATGCACAGCCCAAGCTGTAAGCTGACAGTATGTGGCACATGCAGCTGTTACTACTTTAGAAAAAGAATCCCAGTGGCCCAAATGGCCCAAATATCCCTTCCAATTTATGATTCCAAAGATTTACTACTCGAACAACAAAATTATATTTCTGCTTGTGAAAGGGAAAAGCGGCAGCTGCAACAACAGCTAACTCTCGCCCATGATGAGAGGGAGGCCCTCCAACAATGCCTCCTTCTTGTCCAAAAAGAAAGCTACCACTGGCAACATGAAGCCGAAAATAGGAAACTGAAGTACAAGGAGCTTGAAGACACCACCATGGAACTTAACCGCATGGAGCTCGAGGGGAGTGATCTTGAAAAGGAGATACAAAAGCTCCATCAAGAGAAAGAAGCACTCAAGCAACAGCAATAGGAGGATGAGCCAGCGGATGCCGACGACCTCAACGTCTTTCTCGTCGACACTACTCAGCGACTCCTCTCTGCTGAGATGAGGGTGACAACACCACCCCGGCGGACGAAGAATATGCTCTACAACCTCAAGGTGAAGTTCGATATTCCCCATGTTGTGCCATTTGAAGTAAATGCAATCCTCGATACAGGGGCTACAACTAGCTGTATTGACCAAGGAGCGGCTCCTGTCAATGCCCTGGAGGACAACCCTTTCCTCGTGCATTTCAGTGGCATCAACTCCCGCACTTCGGCCAATAAAAAGCTTAAATTTGGCCGCATGTTGATTGGGGAGAACGGCTTTCGGATCCCATACACATATGCCTTCTCGATGAAGTTGGGGGAGGATATCCAGATGATCCTTGGTTGTAACTTCATCCACGCTATGCAAGGTGGCATCCGCATCGAAGTTAATACGGTTACGTTCTACAAAAACGTAACCACAATTCATACTCTCCCATCTGTACCAACTGCAGCAGCTATTGAAGAGCTGGACCTAGATGAGGACAAGTACATCCAAATACAAGAGCTAGTGCAGTATGCAAGAGACCAACAGCCATCACGGAGCTTCACCAGCAGCTTCGGCTCCTTGCTTGAAGAACTTCGACGCCAAGGATACGTTGGTGAGGACCCACTGAAATATTGGTCCAAGAACCAGGTGCTCTGCCACATGGACATCAAAAACTCGGATTTCACCATTGAAGACCGGCCCTTAAAGCACATTACACCGCAAGCCAAGGCTACGTATGAAAAGCATGTGAAAGCACTACTGGATCTTGGTATTATTCGCCCGAGCAAAAGCCGGCATCGCACCACTGCGATCTTTGTGAATTTCGGTATAACAGTTGATCCCCGAACGGGCCAGGAGATCAAAGGCAAGGAAGGGATGGTCTTCAACTATCGGCGCCTGAATGATCTCACAAACAAGGATCAATACAGCCTGCTCGGGATCAACACCATCCTACGGAAGGTAAGCAGAGGCCACATATACTCAAAATTTGATCTGAAGTCAGGCTTTCATCAAGTCGCGATGCATCCTGCCTCCGTGGAATTGACGGCATTCTGGGTGCCAGAAGGCCTCTATGAATGGCTCGTAACGCCATTTGGCCTGAAAAACTCACCTGACGTGTTCCAGCGAAAGATGGACAACTGTTTCAAGGGGACTAAAGACTTTATTGCTGTATACATTGATGACGTCCTGGTCTTTTCTTCCTCTGAAGTGGAGCATGAACAACATCTACGGGTCATGCTCCAGATTTGCCAAACCAATGGGCTAATCCTAAGCCCAACCAAAATAAAGCTAGCAGTCTCAGAGATTGAATTCTTGGGGGCAGTGCTTGGCAATCAACGAATCAAGTTGCAGCCCCACATCATCAAGAAGATTGCAGACTTACAGGAACAAGAACTGACCACCACAAAAGGCCTCTGAGCCTGGCTCAGAATCTTGAACTACGCCCGAAGATATATCCCCAATATGGGAACTCTACTCGGGCCACTATACGCAAAGACAAGTCCTACGTTAGAAAAGCGCTGCAACTCCCAAGATTGGGACTTAGTCGCTAAGGTCATGGCCTTGGTGCAAAAGCTGCCGGATCTCGAGCTCCCACCAGAAGCCAACTATATGATCCTCGAGACCGACGGCTATATGATGGGATGGGGCGAAATATGTTAATGGAAGCCCCAGAAATATGACCCTAAGTCCATGGAGAAGGTATGTGCCTATGCCAGCGGCAGGTTCCACCCAATCAAATCCACCATTGATGCTGCTCTCTATGCCGTCATGAATACGCTAGAAGCACTAAAGATCTACTACCTGGATAAAGCCGATTTAACTGTTTGAACTGACTGTCAAGCAATCATTAGCTTCTTCAACAAGTCAGCCAACAATAAGTCTTCCCGCGTACGCTGGCTTGCCTTCACCGACTACATTACTGGCACGGGACTCGCCATCCACTTTGAGCACATCAGCGGAGAGGATAACCAGCTGGCGGATACTCTCTCCCGCTTGATAACTTCCCTTGTCATTTCAGGATGGCGGACACCCGAAACTCTAGATGGACTCAGACTCGTAGCAACTCGGTTATAGGAGGCACACCAGACACCCTCTCAGGAGGCGAAGAAGGAGCACCTAGCGGCAGTGCAAGCCTTGTGCTACAATATGAATTACAAGGTGCTCCTTCTTCGCCCCCTGAGAGGGTGTCTGTCGCGCCTCCTGTAATCGGGTTGCTACGAGGCTGAGTCCTTCTAGAGTTTCGGGTGTCGGCCATCTAGAAATGACAAGGAAAGTTATCAAGCGGAAGAGAGTATCTGCCAGCTGGTATCCTCTCCGCTGATGTGCTCAAAGTGGATGGTGAGTCTCGTGACGGTAATGTAGTCGGTGAATGCAAGCCAGCATACGCGGGAAGGCTTATTGTTGGCCGACTTGTTGAAGAAGCTAATAATTGCTTGACAGTCGGTTCGAATAGTTAAGTCGGCTTTATCCAGGTGGTAGATCTTTAGTGCTTCCAGCGTATTCATCATGACATAGAGTTCAGCATCAATGGTGGATTTGATTGGGTGGAACCTGCCGCTGGCATAGGCACATACCTTCTCCATGGACTTAGGGTCATATTTTTGGGGCTTCCATTTACATATTCTTCCCCATCCCTCATACGGTCATCGATCTCGAGGATCATATAGCTAGCTTCTGGTGGGAGCTCGAGATCCGGCAGCTTTTGCACCAAGGCCTTGACCTTAGCGACTAAGTCCCAACCTTGGGAGTTCCAACGCTTTTCTCCCGTTGGACTTGTCTTTGCATATAGTGGCCCGAGTAGAGTTCCCAGATTAGGGATATAGCTTCGTGCGTAGTTCAAGATTCTGAGCCAAGCTCGGAGGCCTTTTGTGGTGGTCAGTTCTTGTTCCTGTAAGTCTGTAATCTTCTTGATGATGTGGGGCTGCAACTTGATTCGTTGATTGCCAAGTACTGCCCCCAAGAATTCTACTTCTGAGACTGCTAGCTTCATTTTGGTTGGGCTCAGGATTAGCCCATTGGTTTGGCAAATCTGGAGCATGACCCATAGATGTTGTTCATGCTCCACTTCAGAGGAAGAGAAGACCAGGATGTCATCAATGTATACTGCAATAAAGTCTTCAGTCCCCTTGAAATAGTTGTCCATCTTTTGTTGGAACACGGCAGGTGCATTTTTAAGGCCAAATGGCATTACAAGCCATTCATAGAGGCCTTCTGGCACCCAGAATGCCGTCCATTCCACGGAGGCAGGATGCATCGCCACTTGATGAAAGCCTGACTTCAGATCAAATTTTGAGTATATGTGGCTTCTGCTTACCTTCCGTAGGATGGTGTTGATCCCGAGCGGGCTGTATTGATCCTTGTTTATGAGATCATTCAGGTGCCGATAGTTGAAGACCGTCCGTTCCTTGCCTTTGATCTCCTGGCCCGTTCGGGGATCAACTGTTGTTCCAAAATTCACAATGATCGCAATGGTGCAATGACGGCTTTTGCTGGGGCGAATAATACCAAGATCCAGTAGTGCTTTCACATGCTTTGCATACATAGCCTTGGCTTGCGGTGTAATGTGTTTTAAGGGCCGGTCTTCAATGGTGAAATCCGGGTTTTTGATGTCCAGGTGGCAGAGCACCTGGTTCTTGGACCAATATTTCAGTGGGTCCTCACAAATGTTTCCTTGGCGTTGGAGTTCTTCAAGCAAGGAGCCGATGCTGCTGGTGAAGCTCCGTGATGGCTGTTGGTCTGTTGCATACTGCACTAGCTCTTGTATTTGGATGTACTCATCCTCATCTAGGTCCAGCTCTTCAATAGCTGCTACAGTTGGTACAGATGGGAGAGTATGAATTGTGGTTACAATTTTGTAGAACGTAACCGTATTTCCTTCGATGCGGACGCCGCCTTGCATAGCGCGGATGAAGTTACAGCCAAGGATCATCTGGATATCCTCCCCCAACTTCATCGGGAAGGCATATGTGTATGGGATCCGAAAGCCATTCTCCCCAATCAACATGCGGCCAAATTTAAGCTTTTTATTGGCTAAAGTGTGGGAGTTGATGCCACTGAAATGCACGAGGAAAGGGTTGTCCACCAGGGCATTGACAGGAGCCACTCCTTGGTCAATACAGCAGGTTGTAGCCCCTTTATCGAGGATTGCATTTACTTCAAATGGCACAACATGGGGAATATCGAACTTCACCTTGAGGTTGTAGAGCATATTCTTCGTCCGCCGGGGTGGTGTTGTCACCCTCATCTCAGCAGAGAGGAGTCACTGAGTAGTGTCGACAAGAAAGACATTGAGGTCATCGGCATCCGCTGGCTCATCCTTCTGCTGCTATAGCTTGAGTGCTTCTTTCTCTTGGTGGAGCTTTTGTATCTCCTTTTGAAGATCACTCCGCTCGAGCTCCATGCGGTTAAGTTCCATGGTGGTGTCTTCAAGCTCCTTGTATTTCAGTTTCTAGTTTTCAGCTTCATGTTGCCAGTGGTAGCTTTCCTTTTGGACAAGAAGGAGGCATTGTTGGAGGGCCTCCCTCTCATCATGGGCGAGAGTTAGCTATTGTTGCAGCTGCCACTTTTCCCTTTCACAAGCAGAAATATAATTTTGTTGTTCGAGTAGTAAATCTTTTGAATCATACCTTGGAAGGGATGTTTGGGCCACTGGGATTCTTTTGCTAAAGTAGTAACAGCTGCATCTGCCACATACTGTCAGCTTACAGCTTGGGCATTGCATACGGTAGCACTTTTGGGAGGGTGCCTGGCAGCAAGAGCACATTTCATAGGCGTCAGGCACATCTTGATGTAAGTCCCAAGTGTGGCTACGCTCATGCTGGTGTTGTGATACTCTGACCATGGCGCGGTAGCCCCCTGTAGGCCCAATCCACCAGGTCTGGTCGTCTTCCCAAAATATAAAAATCATTTCCTCCTGCAAGACTGCCGTGTCCTCCTCCCCTTCAGAAATGCTTTAGATGGCATCACTAGGGTCATCGCCTTCTTGGACGGACACAATTTCGCAATCGGCTGGGAGGTCAAGCTGTTCAAACATGGCGACGGGCTTGATGTTCCGTCGCTCATTGGGGCATTCTCGGGGAAAATGTCCCTCTTCTCTGCAGACAAAGCATCTACACCTCCTATTGCGGATGAGGTAATTCTTCTTTTCAATGCGAGCATGCGAAGGATGTGGCTTCCCTTTGTAGGTTGTCGACCGCCGAACGCCAACCTTCCGTTGGGGTCGCTGATAATACCCCGGAATTGGAATGTCGTGACAGAACGACAAATCCTTGAGGGCCCGGGTGAAGGCTGCCTCTTTGCATGCTTCTTCCAGGTACTTGTAGGCAAATAGGACTCGAGGATAAACTCCGATGGTATTACCTGGGTGTTTGGCTTCAAAAGCTGCTTTGATCCTCTTGGCAATAGAGCCAGGCATTTTTGACTAGAGTTTTTCTGAGAGCTCTGGGCCAGTGAATAACCGGCCAGTCTGAGATGCTACCTACATATATTCATTAAGGAAAGGAATGATATCCCGCAAATTTTGGCAGGATAACCGTTCCAGATCCCTGTAGGCTTCTTCTTGCATGGTTGTCGAGCCTTGGTAGGGATCTTCCAGGGCGAATATGGTCCGAATCTGTGAGAGGATGTTCTGCGTACCATCAGCACCATCTGCATGATCCAACAGGTGCTAGTATTCCATGGGGTAGGCCATCCTCGACTGGATCCAGGCGAGCTTTTCAGACTCCCCAAGCAGGTTTTCAATAAACTCAGTTTTTTGTCTGAAAATCTGTGAAACCCTGTACAGCAACTAAATTTTTTGTGATGGACTCCCAGGGCATGAAAACATCATTGAATTGCCCAATCTGGGGGGGCATAACAAAGATAGCCCCTGATTGCTGCTGGGCAGAAGGGAGATTCCACCATTCTGAGGTATTTCTAGCTTTGAACCTCAGATTCTTGGGTTGATAGCCGCCAAAGATAGGTCCTTGGCTTGGACCGGGCTCAGTAGGTCTCGCCGCTGGGGCATAGTTAACGGGGCCCATGGTTGATTCCACTGGGGGCCTGTATTCAGAGACAATGGAAGAGGAGCAAAGCCGTTCCGTCGACTTCGCTCGCTGAGGTGGTGCCGGTGGTGCCCGCTGGGGATACTCCATACCCTAGTCTTCTTCTTCTAAAGTGGCAACGAGTTCTGTGTCTCCATCTGTGTTTCCCAAACAAGTATAATATTGAAAATACTCACAATACTCGTCTGGGTCATGTTCAGCGTCAGAGTTGCCTTCTTGGTTGGTCAGACGCCACGTGGCTAGAAGGTGGGTGTTGTCACCAGTTCCTTCCTACAGAGGTTCCATGGACCGGAGTACAGAGGCCCCTGGGCGTGTATCTCCTGCATGGGTTCCGCAAGTTGGATTCTGGCCTTCCCGTCCTTTGGGTTGCCATGTAAGATGCCCATTTGCTGACTGTCGTTGGTCAAAGCGGCGTCGCCACTTCTTACCTGGCATCACCTTCCGAGGAGCCGGATGCTGAGGCTGCTTGCACCCTGTCATGATGGCAGGCTGTTGTTCTGGTAGGTCTTCTTCCAGATCGTCCCATCCCGTTGGTGTGATAGGAAAGGGCGCGAAGGAGGACGGAGGAGCAGAATACCGGACATAGTAGTCATATTTTCTGCTGGGTTCACCCAGGGTGTCCCAAATTTCCTCCGGCGTCTCATCCTGAGTGAGGATGGCAACAAGTTCTTCCTCCTTCGTGGTATTAGGAAGAGAGGCATACTGATGGAAGCTAAGTGAGATCTGCCCATCCAGGAGTGTCGTACTGGACACTTCGGTGGGTGTCAGGACAGGCAGGATTTGAGGGGGCTTCAGGATCCAGTTTATCCCATACAGCTGTGCCGTCGAGTACCGCTTCCCAGGGAGGGCATGAACACCGTGACTTGCCAGGTAGTCAATGACTCCTGAGACCTCGTAAGCAAAAGCCACGTTTGGCGTGTTCGATAGCCTCCCAATCAGTCCTCTGGTCACTAGCAAGTTGGCCTCACCATGGTGCCAGGTATCATAGCCCCGAGTAAGGACGGAGATTTGTATATTTCTGTAAAAATCTCCAATAGTCATCATCATATCAGGGATAATGTAAACTAATTGGCTCCCTTGCGTGAGATCAACTTCCATGGTGGCAATTAGTGCTTTATCACCCTGCCACCGATTGTCTCGGAACATGACAAGTGCCAGTGTTCCTTCTGCGTGTCGATGGAGCACCTGCAGGCGTACCTGCATAACACCAAGGTGTATGAACTTCATACTGCTTTTTCTGAGCTGTTGGTAACTATCTTCTTGGATCAAGTTCCGGTCCACCTGTGCATCTCCGACGCAACTGATGGACTCCTCCGAACGGTGGATGTACACTCGGTGGTGCTCATCATCTATTCTAGAATGATAAAGGACCTCCGCAGGAGCTATAGCTATGCGTTCTCGCATGGATAGGCGCAATTGCTCCTGCGGGTCCAGTTGCTGTTCCAAGACATGTTGAAGGGCAGGTTGCCCCGTCAAGCGACGGACTATCCGCCGTGTTGCTTGTTGTGCAGTGTAGAGTCATCGCTGATTCCGCCTATACCCCCGAATTTGGTCTTCGACCAGGGGCTGGGGCGCTTGTTCCAACATGACTTGAGATACCACTGCTGCCATTCAGCTTTGCTTGTTCCTCCTGCAAAATTAGCAAGGGGTCTTTAAAAATTAGGAGTCTCCCGCGTGGTTCGGGAGGCCTGGTTTTAGGATGGAGGGACAGATTCTCTAGTTTTGTGAGTAGGGACTCTGGGAGAATTGGACTGTCACTCTTCTTTTGCTACTTTCTGAGGAACTGGATATCGGCTTGGATATCCTGTAAGGCTTCAGCAATTTGGATTAAAAGCTGGATTTGGGTATTATTTTGCTTTAGAAGGGCTATATTTTGGGCTGAAACACTCGTATAATCACTGGGTTTGACGAACCCAACTGCTGGGTGTTCTATGGGTTCAACAGCTTGTAAGGCTTCTTGGTATGAGGATGTTGTTTTAGCTGGAAGGAACGTGTTCATTCACTGGGAGGTGTACAACAATTGATGAAGATCTAGGTACTCTGGGTTCTGAGTGTGAGGTATATATCCTACCTTATCGATCAAGAGACGAGTACTATGAGAACTTCAGATGCTTACCCTAGTATCTGGCATGCTCATCCAACTGGCAGCTACTGCCTCTTGCAGATTTACGCGCACTGTAGCCTTTTGCAATTCAGACACCGTGATCGGCATAAGGAATTCCTGAGTCTCCTTCTCACCAAGGCCATGAATACCTAATTCTCTCCCAATATTGACCTTGCGGGGGACTTATTAGGTCCAGCCTCTGTGCCACCCGAGGGGTCAATCCAGGATTTTTTGGCATGCTATGGTCTGGTTATCAACGGCCATATGGTCAGAAACCATCACACACATCCCCGATGAGTACCTAGAAAGGAGGTTTTTACTCAGCCATGGAAGGTGTTAAGCCAGGCAAGGAACTAAGCTCTGATACCAGTATGTGGTGAAGGACTAAGCTCTGATACTGTATGTGGTGAAGGACTAAGCTCTGATACCAAATTGGTGTGGTGTGGTGTGGTGTGGTGTGGTGTGGTGTGGTGTAAGGAGGTAAATGAACAAAGAGAGAATTCAAAACCAAGCAGAGGAGGTTTTTACTATTATTACCACTACTACAATTGCTACTAATGATACTACTTTTGCTACTTCTACTACTATTACTTCTACTACAACTACTACTACGACTACTGCTACTACTACATCTACTACTACAATCACAATTACTACTCCAGCTACTACTACTACTCTGACTACTGCTGCTGCTGCTACAATGATAACAACTACTACTGCTACTACTTATACTACTACTACAATTGCTACTACTACAACTACTACTATTACTACTAGTAGTACTGCTGCTACTACTATTATTACGGCAAGTACTGCCACTACTACTACTAATACTACTATTACTGCCACTACTGCTACAACTCCTACAACTAGTTTTACTACTACTAGTAGTAGTACTATTACTGATGCTACAACTACGACGATCACTACAACTACTACTACTGCTGCAAATGCTGCTACTACTAGTACAACTACTAGTACTCCTACTACTAGTATTGCTCCAATTACTACAATAACAATAACTATTGCTACTGTTACTATTGCTATTACAACTACTTCTCCTACTACTACAACTGTTGTTGTTGCTACTGCTGCTACTACTGCTAATACTGGTACTGCTACAACTGCTGCTGCTGCTGCTACTACTACTACCACTATGACCACTACTACTACTACTATTGCTACTACTACTACTAATAATAACACTACAACAGCTACGACGACAACTACTTTTGCAACCTCTACTACTACTGTTGCTACTATTGCTATTGCTACTACTACTACTACTACTACTACTACTACTACAACTGCTACTACTACTACTGCTACTACTTCTGCTATTGCTACTACTACTACTTCTCCAACTACTACTACTACTGCTCCTACGATCGCTACTACTACTACTAATACTACTACGACTCCATCTGCTAC
>RXID01011077.1:0-42237 GCA_005019695.1 Trichopus zeylanicus subsp. travancoricus
CTAATGCAATTTTAAATTTATTTTAGAAAATTTTGACATAAAGATAATTTTTTCATATTCTAGTGTACCTGTAATGTTCATCATAAAATGACCAATTTGCTTTTATTTCAATTTCCAAAAAAAGTGTAGCATATTCATAGATCAGGAACTAATAAAAAAGTTGGATAACATAATAAAAAACAAAAATACAGAGGACCATGGTTTGAAAATAAAAAATCAATAAAATATAACCTACCATGTTTAGACTCATATATGTAAAATAAATATTTTAATGTGCAGCAAGAGGGCTTATACATCAAAGAAATGGAAAAATTAACACAAGAATCTAATGGAGTAGCACATAAGAAAAAGCTAATAATAAATGCAACCAAAGACATTTTAGAATTGGTCTACAATAAAATTATGTCACTGGTGTGTAATGTAGAATATGGACCCAAATATGGTCATTTATTAGTTTATGATTCTTTGAACAAAATATAACATTGCATGTCTAATCTAAATCAATTAATGAGCTCTCAAGCTTCATTGCTTTTTGGAATGATAATAGTTTTACACAAGGTAATTTACATGATGCTAAATATGAGCTATGACACAAAATTCTAATAGACCAAAATACTCATTTAAAAGGGAATATACAAAGGAGTGCAAGTTCAAAGGCATGGCCATCTAAAACCATGTATTTCAATAAATAATGTTGATCAAACAATGAATAAGAACACATCTATTTACCAAACCAAATTCAAGAAAAAAAATAAAACCAAAACTATGTTTATTCTATAAACTATATTACAAAATATTTACTCTATTATTTTGTCACTGTCCTCTGATTTGATCTCAATTTATATTTACTTATTCCTATAAATAACAACTAAATATAAATATCTCTACTTTTATCTTACAATTTCAACCACTAAACTTTTTGTACACTTTTCTGTTTATACAATTATTCAATAAAAACCAATGCTAGCTTGTCAACATAGTCACGTATAAATCCCTAAAAATTACCAAAAAATTACTGCATTTTAACATAATATAGAATAAACTAAAATGATATAAATGATAATCAAATACATGTCTAGAAAATTTCAAAAAACTTGAACAACTTGTTGAAACCATGGAAGAATAATAGAAATGACAAAGGAAAATTGCATGCTAGTTCTTGCAATTTTTTTGAAAATAACACAAATGAAATAATTAAAGCCTGCTATATATGTACAACTGCTGAACTCCTTAATTTGACATTTAGGGCTGTTTGGATCAATTCCAAACAGCCCGAATTGAGGGAATTGGAGATTCACAATTGGCCCCAATTTCAGTGTTTGGATGTCAATATAAATTCAAAAATTCTTTGAATTCGCAATTTCAGTAATTCCAAATTATTGGTTTGAATTTCGGTTTGAGAAGTTTGGAATTCACAATTAGGGACTAAATTGGGTGGGTCCCACCAACACGTGGGAACAATGATTTCATCTTGAAATTGGCTGAGAAATTCAGAATTCCTCGCCCTAATTCCGACTTTCGTTCCCATCACCGTCCCGAGCTTCTTCTCCATGTTCATCATCCAAAGCTTCTTCACTGTTGTGTTGTATTCCCATCACTGTCCCCAGCATTGATCTTCTTCACTGCGAGTCACCGTCCCGAGCTTCTTCTCTGTCTTCACTATCCCGAGCTTCTTCACTACTATGCTGTATTCCCATCACCATCCTCGGCATCGATCGTCTTCACTATGAAGGAGTTTTACTGCGGGCATTGGAGTTATTGAGGGCCCAGAGCAGGAGCACCTTGCCAACGGTGTTCTCCGCCACCCGCAATGGCGAGCCATAGGAGCCTATATCCATCATGGCCGCTCCTCCCCATCCTCTGTGGTCGCCGTGGCTGCCATTGTTCGCTGGTTGTTCTAGTCGAAAGAGCTCGTTGAAGAGTTTGTACTAGAATCATTAGTTTGTTTATGAATAACTTATGTGTCGCTAATTATTAAAGACATTTTAGAATATAACACCAAAAGTTTTGAAGAATTTGCAGACAAGACCCCAATATTTTTTTGAGATGTATAATGACACTCTAATTTTCATTCTTTATTAGTTTAATTTCTCTTTATTTGATCTAAGTAAATGATAGACCTAATTAAGATTAAACTAATGAAGAAGAGAGTTAAATGTAATCCAAAAAGATAATTCAAAAGATAAATTTTGATACCTACAAATTAACTGCTTCTATGTTAAAAAAATATTTTATTGATTGAATATTATTTTAAAACATTATCCTATTTTTTTTAAAAAAGTTAGATATTATAAATATGCAATTCTAATATTATTTATTTTTTTAACCACAAAAATATGTCTAATTATTTACTAATTTAATATTTATATTTATTTTAAAATTAAATATAAATAAGGTTAAAAAATAGGGGTAATCTCACTCATTTAGAATTGAGTGATCATATCTTCAATTTCAAATCCAACCAAATACCGGAATTTCAAGAATTGACGGAATTCGTTGATTTCTATTTATATTCCAAATAACCGAATTCACGAAATTGAGTGAATTGACAATTTCTTTTTTTTACTATAAAAGTACATCTAAATACCGAAATTTATCAATTCAATCAATTTCCCCAATTCCCTGGAATTGGGTAAATTGTCAATTTAGCTAATTTCGGATCCGAAATTGATTCAAATGGGCCCTTACCATGCAAAATTACAAACTATAGATGTATATTCTGAAAAGCTACATATTTTAAATAGACTAATAATTTAGAGCCAATAAAACTAGAAAGGATGTCTTTTAAACAATGAAGCAACTTTTTGCTACAAATTGAATAATTGAAGGAACATTTCTATATCATTCCAAGCAATAAAAGAGAATTTTTGACTATTAACCACATTGGATATACAAAACAAATTTTAATATTTATGCATACAAATTTCAACAAACAGAAACTCTTATACAATGAAAATAATATAGATATTTATTTGGACAAAAACTCTAATACAAGTGTTATTCTACCTCCTGATTAAACAAAATAATGTAAATAGTTCTCCATTTATCACAATACATGTTAGGCTTTAAAGAAATCACACCCAAAAATATAGGATAAACTCATAAAGGAAAACAAACATTACTGAGAGATTAAAAATTTCTCCAATTCACCACATAATCCATAATCAGGTAATAAAGAAAAAAAAAGATGTGTAGATCCACAACTATATGATCCCAATTAAATAGTAAATAGGCATATGATGCAAAGATCCATACAAACCCTAACAAACAAATAACATAAGAGAGCATGCACAAAATCTCACAAATTCCAATCAAAGTGGATCGGATCATCATTACAGAGATCATAGGGATCGAAGAGGTAAAGGAGAGTGAATTACTTGAATGGGTACTAGAAACAAATCCTTCTATTAAAGGCTACTGCGTGGAGCGAGATTGGAGAAGCTGCTGCATGGGGGCAAGATTAGAAAGGTGTTACGCAAGAGCAAGATCAAAAAAGCTGCTGCACTGGAGCCAGATCGAGAAGCTACTACATGGGAAGCGGGGAAGCTGGAAGCGATGAAGTTGTTGTAAGAGTGAGATTAGAGATTTGCTGTTGCGCGAAGAGAGATTACATACTGGAGTTACTTAAAGGAAATCTCAAAAATACCACTTCAACATTATGAAGCGGAAGAAGTGGGAGGGTAAGGCCCATCCATTTTTTAGTGCAACTTCCACACTTTTATGTGCCGAAGTCACGAAAATAATTTTTAATTTATTTTCAGGTTCACCCATATTTCCATCACTTTTAAAAATTAATTCTCTGTAAATTACGGAAACGAGGAAAGTGATCTCATTTTCACTACTTTTGGAACTTCAGTCTAATCCAAACACGCTCTTGGACAAATATTTATTCCATGTGGGGCTCGGCACTGACGAGCCGGATCTCGCTCTGCGGCCCTCCGGCCCTCTCCGCGCGGCCGCTCCTTTCTCTTCTTTCCCTGCTCTAACATTCCAATTTTAATCAATAAAAATTCAAATAGAAAAAAGTAATTAATTAAAATAGAAGAGGAGGGAGCCGGGAGAGCGCTCTGTGCCAAATGATGTCCCGATCCAGAGCCAAAGCCTCATCTCCTTCCCTCGTCCTGCTCTTCGTCCTCATTCGAAATCCTAATCCCATGACCGAATCCTAGCTACGAGCTCCAAATCCATGACTTCCATGTTCTTCTCCGACGACGAGGAGCAGGGCAGCCAGAGCGATTTCGGTGACCCGGGGTCCGTCTCCTCTCCGCTCTTCTTCCCCGGATCCGAGGCCGGGGCGGACGAGGACGGTAGCTCGGACGGGGTAGGCCAGCTTTCCATCCTGGCCCTGCTGGTGGCCGCTCTCAGGAAGTCTCTGGGGACGTGCACCATGGTTGCCGAGGAGGACGCCGCCGGCTCCCCGGATATTGGTTGGCCGACTGATGTACGGCATGTCGCGCATGTGACGTTCGATCAGTTTGATGGATTCCTCGGGTTGCCTTTCGAGTTGGAGCGTGATGTGCCTGGAAGGGATCCCAGTGCTAGGTATGGGTCCTTGGATTCGTGAGTTTGATTATTTTGCTAGCTTTTATGTATATTATTTTTGAAAGCAGCGAATTTACCGGAGATGGAATTTGATTGGAAGAAGATGCCTTCGTTATGGTTTTTTCGAATGTGGTGTTTTATGGCCCGCTGAGTTCTTTTATATGGATTAAAATTTGGAGCAGAAGAGTTTTCTGGTGGGGTGAAGGATCGATGAAGCTTTTATAGTTGTGGCTCTATAAGAACCAAGAAGTGCTGGCTAAATATCTGAGCAAGGGAATCTTTAATAATTCGATTTTGGCGTTGATAATATGCTCTATCGATAGTTTGATTGAACAAAAAAATGAGGATGCGCTATGGATAGACCCAAGAGATGTAGAAGGGAGCCACTGCAAAACATAAAATTTCTTCTTGAAGTTGCTTAATGTTCAAGTTAATAGTATTTTTCTTTGAATACATAACCTTAAAATCATCTTTGAATCATATTTTTGAATAGAATATTCTGTCTCTTAGAGTTTACAAATGTAACTCTGAAAAATCATGACCTGTTGTACCTCGAGATAGAATGGATGTAAGAAGCTGCTGCTTTATTGTTATGATTCACCTTTGTTGTGAAATGGTTGGCTCAGTTACATCACACGTGCTGACGTTTTATAGTCATTTGATTCTGGACACATCCATAGTAAGGATTTGCAGATTACCCAAACATAGAGATCAGATTCTGCTGAAATTTTTTGTGGTTTAGCCAAAGTCAAAAATTAGGTTCTGCTGTCATGTGGTATTGTGATCTACTGGCTCAGTTAATCAGATAATCAAAGAATGATTGGGAGGCTGCTTTCTAGGGAATCATGTGCTATTATATGGAGTCTTGTACCATTGTTTGATGGAAATATGAATACATAGCAATAGTCTTTTCTTTTTCCATGTTTACTTTTTTGAACTATTGATGTCAAAAGCAAGTTTGGCTGCATGTCGTGATATTTTTTGAACTAGTGTATCTTGATCTTTATCAATTTCGGCAGTGCAAGCATATTTGGAGTTTCTGCCACATCTATGCGATGTTCCTATGATCCTAGAGGGAATTGTGTGCCAACGATTTTACTCCTGATGCAGAGGCACTTATACTCTGCTGGAGGCCTTCAGGTATGATAATTTACTATGGTAAGCATTAAGGAATGAAGTGATAGCTATCAATGCTTATTAGTAGTTGAATTTATCTTTTTCTTGTTGTAAGGCTGAGGGTATTTTCAGAATTAATGCTGAGAACGGCCATGACGTATATGTCAGAGAACAGCTAAACACCGGGGTTGTGCCACACGGAATTGATGTGCACTGCCTGGCGGGTTTAATTAAGGTGTTCATCAATTTCCGAACTATGGATGTCCTTTTACCTTTCTGAGTTTTGCTTAAGCCCTTGCAATGTTCTGTATCTTTATCTGAATTGAAATGTTAAAGTAATAATGGCATGCTTTGAACTTGATGGATGCTACTCATGGATGTCCTTGGTGACTTGACAGAACAGTTTTGTTATTTATGATGCTTGTCGCATTGGTTATACTTTGTTCCTTTTTTTTGTTGCTAATCTTGTTCTCATGTTTGTTGACATAAAATCCTAGTTTTCTTCTTCATGTCTTCCCTTTTGAAACAATGGATTTTTGCATTTTCTATATAATGTTATGGGATCATCCCTACATCTGGTAATAGAATTCTTTGAGACTTTACAAGCTGGTCTAGATTGCTACTTTGATGCCAATGTCCATGTTTTTGTTGTCATGCTCTTCTAATTCCAAGTGTTCACTCGTATTTCTAGCAATTATAAGGATTTTTTTTGGTCAAAGAAGCTATTCTTGCAAATAGCCTTGATGGGTGCCTTCAATTCCTATGAACTAGTGTAGATATAAGATATAATCCAATTTTATCTTTCATCAAGAGCAAATCAGTGTGAAGAGCTATAATGCGTATTTCTTAGTTCCATTCACATTTCACCCAATTTGTTTTAGGCAAAGTAAATTAAATTGATCAATGTTGCATGATTTATCATGGTTAATCTGAAACTGAAACAATATTGATAACATTGATAGAGCATTCATGTTCACAATCTTTTTTGCTTTGTTTGACCCACTTAGAACTATTTGTGCACCTAACTTTTGGTTTTGACCAACTCTGCCCACAATGCTGAAGTCAATAAGGACTATCTTGCCTTAAATTCCATAGAGTAGGGATATAGGTTTGTGTGTTTACCTACAATGTTTTCCTTGCACTTCATTAAATGGGCACCTGTAACAATATGATACAAATTTTATTCTCCCGGAAAAAAGTGTACAAAGTGGAGGGCCCCCGAATATGGCAAAAGTAGAACTATTAATACAAATTTTGCAGGACAATTTGAATGCTCATATTTAACAAAGGGTATCTACAAAGGTTTCTGCATCACCATTTTGGAGTGCTTATTTGCAGTTTCTCTTAGCCCCTTGCTTCATTTTTCTAGAGTCTCCTAAAGATGGTTTAATAGCATATTTCTTTAATGGGAAAACTGGACAAAGTTAGATTTTTACCCGAAAAAAGGATAAGTTAGATTGTCTGTTTTTAGCAATTACAGTGGCACATGATGGATATGGTTGTTGGAACATCCATTGATAAATTTGATTCAAAGAAAGCATTACACTGCAATGTTTGACTTGGTCTTCCATAACTCATTTTCCTCATTTGTATTGCAGGCATGGTTTAGAGAACTTCCAAGAGGGGTGCTTGACTGTATCACGCCAGATCAGATGATTCATTGTAACTCCGAAGAGGAATGCTCTCAACTTGTCATTATGCTACCACCAACTGAGGCTGCATTGCTTGACTGGGCGATCAATCTTATGGCAGATGTTGTGGAGCATGAACACCATAACAAAATGAATGCTCGGAATATTGCTATGGTATTTGCTCCCAATATGACACAGGTACTTGAAAATTGTGCTCTGTTAATCTAATTTCTAATATCTTTTCCATATGAAATTTCTTACCACGAATGCCTTGTATCCATATTGCAGATGGCAGATCCCCTGACTGCGTTGATTCATGCAGTTCAGGTAATGAACTTCCTCAAGACATTGATAATGAAGACACTGAGAGAAAGAGAGGAAGCAGCTGCAGATGACAGGATGTTCGAGTCTTGCTCTGAATCTCCTAATGACACTGATGAACTATGTTCCTTGAAACCTACTGAAGTAGTTGCTCAGAATAATCACCCAAGGGCTTTGAATGGTTCCATGGATGTGAGTGTCAAACCCTTGTTTATCAACAAACATGATTTTAAGAGTGATGTAGGAGATAATTTTTGGAGACTTGAGATGAAGAGTGAGACTGAAGACTCCCATCAGCTCAACTCCGGCAGATGTTCACCCACACATGAAAATGTGAAAGTTCTAGAAGATGAGCCAAAGCCTAACTCTGGTAATGGGGACATGGAGGGCTTGCGGGGCAGATTAAACTTCAGGAGAAATGTGAGAAAGCTTTGCAGACACCCTGTTTTCCTATTCTGCAAGACAAGAAATCAAGAGACATTAGCCCTGCAAAATAATGGGATAAAAGGAAGATAATCCTGGATGTCATTATGTGTTTGGTGCAAACTAGTTCATCCTTATCTGTTCACCATGGAAATCGAGGTGTTTGGTTTGTAAATATGGTAGAATGGATATTGGGCACCTTCATGGGGAATCAATCTCATCTTTTGGTCTGTTGCTGGTCTGCAAATGTTTCTGTGTTGTAAATGTGAAAGGCAGTTCGAGGATACTGAAGCATTTCTTTGATTAGTGTTCTTGTTGTTGTAACTTAATTGACAAATCTTAAGACAACTGTAATACAAGATTTCTCTTGAAGGTTTTATAAATATGTCCTACGTTCAGAACTTGGGCCAACAGTCCTTTTTTTCCCTCCTTAGTTGCTCAACAAGGAACGATTTGTTTCTCTGCTCTCAAATAATTATAGTACAACAAAATGACCTCGTTCACAGTGCGAAACTGGGGTGCTGCATTTCAAGTTCCCGAGATTTCAAACTAGTATCTTTCATGTGATACTTTGGAGAAGGATTTCCTGTTTATTTTGTGGAGTGACTTGAATTTCACGACCAAAATTGCGTTGAAGATCCTGCTGGAGAAAAACAAAATTAGAAAAGACTGCATTATCAGATTTACTTAAAAAAAATTATTTTATTTTGTCATTTTTATATTAAAAATTTTTTAAAAAAATATTTAATTTCGGCTCTTGAACATAAAGGTGGTGTTTGATTCAATTCCAATTTCAAAATTGAGGAATTAGCTAATTTTCTCAATTTTAGAAATTAAGTGAATTAAAGAAACTACGCAATTCTAGTATTTGGATGATGTTTTGTTTGAAATTGAATAATCTGAAATTTTTCAATTTCATAAGTTCGTTATTTGGTTTAAAAACAGAATTCCGACAAATGTAGTATTTGGTGAAGATAAAATTGGGGATATGCTCACCTATTTCAAAATGGGTGAACTTACCCTATTTTCTTATAAATTTTAAATTTTATTTATATATTTATATAAACTTAATTAATATACCACTAATTAAATATTTATATACAAATTAAGAAATTAAGTTGCACTTTAACAATTGAAATAGTAGAGATACCAAAATATACATAGTTTACGGAAAAAATATTTGAGATTATAAAATTTAATTTTTATTTGTATTTAGTTATGTAAACTTAATTAATATACCATTAAATAATTTTTAGATAAAAATTAGAATGGCTAAATTACACATTAATAATTAAAATAGTACAAATGACAAAATATTGATGCTTTAAGAAAAAATATTTAGGATTTAGGTATAAAAAGTTTCAATTAAGATTTACTTTCTACATATTTTATAACAAAATAATGCATACAGATGTTAAAAATCAACAAAAATAAAAAAGACTATACATACTAAGAAAATATTCATAGTTTAAAATATATTGCATAAAAGAATAACATGATATTCATAGAAATTTGAATAAATATAAATTTTAAAATACATATATAGGAAATAGTTTTCTTGATACAAATATGATAGTCAACTACTATAAAATAATACAAAATTTTTTCTTTTTTGCCATATTCTTCTTTCATATTTGAAACAATTATTTTTCAAAGAAATATAAGACTTGTAATAGTTATTTGAAAATCGATTAACTTGATTATGACAACCTTGCCATAAAAAGTATATATCCAGACAACTCTTACGAAATATAGTATACTAACACATTCTTACAATATTTTATAAGTATTAGACAGTTTGTATACAACATATAAAAAATACACAAATATAAAAATAATAAATAATAAATAGTTTAGTAATTGAACAATCCAAAGGAATGGCACTAGAGCCAAGTTTTTTTATAGCTTCAGACAACTGCAAATTTTTGCATAACTTCATATGTTATTGATGTGGGTCAGCACTAAAGCAGAGGGTTTGTACAAATCAAAAACCAAGTTAGTGAAGCTTCAGTTTGCTAATTATGCCAGCCTTCTAATATGCCACCTGTGTCGATTGATCTCTTAACAGAGTATGGCCAACTCCAAAAGATAGAAAAATAGAGCAATGCTTCCATTCTAGTGGCACTAAGACAGGGTAGTTTGTATCGAAGGACAAAGTAGTGATAGAGTACCTCAGATAAACCACAATTGTTCACTATAATCTAAGCAGTTTCAGTAGCTCCCTTCAAGTTAGATGAGTAAATGGCGGCAAATTTTGATTCCTCAGAAAGCTGATTAGCAACTTCAAAAAAATTTGAGCATGTTTTTCCCAATAAAGATCTACTACGAACCACAAGATAAAAGTGATTCGATAATATTGATTATGATCCTAATTTTAATTCCGAATCAAGAGGATACTTAAAAATTCTAAAGACAAATAAAACCGCGTGTCAGAAATATATGTTAGAAAACAAATGAAGTCATATGGTCAGAGAAATATAAGAAACACGTCATATACTTGCAAGCAAAGACTAGTAAACACAACAAATATACTCAACCACAGGTTTGAGAAAAGATCTCGAGAGGCATGATGTACTTGTTACTCGTTAGCATTTTCTAGAAGGATACATAAAACAGTAAGAGAAAGCTTTGGGGTACGCTTGAAAACTCGTATAATACAATCCCCACAAAAATCAAACTTGCTCCATTTTCGTTAATATGAAGTGCAGTGTTCAATTCATGTTTTTTCCATCAAATATCTCAAGGAGAGTGGTTTATCTTGATTCCAGCCCACTTCTTCTGATTCAAAGCAAAACTGGTTAAGACTTGAGCAAAATTTGCCCAAAGTTTTCCCAAAGCTCGAATCGAATTGAGTTCATTTCTGCTATCAATGAGTCCAATCGCAAAATCCACATCAAAATCGAATCTTTCCAAATGAAATCAATTATTAGCATATAGATTTCGGAGAATCCTAACTGCTCGACACGTATAAACAACAGATTTAACAAAAATCTAAGCAAAACAAATTAGGGAAAAAACAGGGGGAAGAAAAACTTGGATGAACTTGGAGGCGTTGCATGTGGTTTCTCCATGGCACACGACGAAGATCTCCACGAAGCTCACAACACCATCGCAGACCGCAACAAAGCCATTTCTTCGCGATCGGACGCCATTCGAAAAGAAGATGTAGGGTTCAAACCCTAACTCGGAGGTGTGGAAAAAGAAAGAGGAGCCTCAACAGCATTGAGCACACAAAGGAGCGCAGTCGGTGGATCAAACGGCAGTACAAATCTCCACGAAGAGGAGTTCTTCTTTTACAGTTGTCGCCTCGGAGAAGAAAGAAGAAAAAATAGAAATTTTCATCCAAAAAACTTTAGGAATTGGGAGTTCACGTGAAGCACAATTCAGACCCGTGGGCCTCACATGAATTCAGTCGGAATTGATGTTTTCCGCTTTTTCGGAGCTTCATACGAGAAATTGAAAATCATTGAAATAAATGATTTCCAGCAATTTCAAAATTTTTAGATATATTCAAACACCAAAATTCCAGAATTCCACCCTTAATTTCAAAAATTCCACCAATTTCCCAAATTAAACCAAACACCACCAAACCGTCAATCACGTAAATTTTTTTAATTTGTGATCTTTGTTTTCCTGTATTCTCATCTTATTTAAGTGCTATTTTCCTATGGCTATTAATCTGATTGAGGGTTTTGTCATGGCATATGTAATGTAAGCGAAGCTCGACGGCGAGGGTACGTATAAAATTCCGCTCTTTGCGCCCGTACTCTACACATGTGACATGCAGCATCAAACAGGAAGGTTCAAAGCAGCAATTTTTACCTGCATCCTGCTCCTTCCAAGATACTTCTTCGCTCACTAAAATTCCAGATCCCGTGCCCTCTTGTCCACCACCGCTGTGTTGCTGAACACCAGCACGATCAGTATGACAAAACAGCCCAATCACGGACCCGCACGCCCACGGTCCCCGTTGCCACGGCACCCGAGACGCCCTCCGCCTCGTACTCGCCGCTCCCCGGAAGCCCTCGCGAAGTATCCCTCCCTTGTCTCCTCCCGCCTCTCACCTCCCCGTACTTCCCGTACTCCCAACAACATAATTACGACATCAAATCCAATCCATTATTCTATTGTACTCCTCCATCATAGCCTCGGCACCTCCTTATAATGCGCCACTCCCGCCTTCCTCAGCCATCATCATCGCAATAAGCAACGAATACGATGGAGGAGCTCATTACGCCAACGTCCTCCTGCTCGCCGCCGGGGCCGCCGGCGCCTTTCTTCTCTTTCCCAGCGGCTCCTTCTCCCCTCCAGCACCGCCTCCAGTGCCTTCTCGCCGCCCGCCCCGAGTGGTGGGCCTACGCCATTTTCTGGCGCGCCTCCGCCGACCACCACCACCACCACCACCACATTCTGTCCTGGGGCGATGGTCATTTCCGCGGTGGCCGTGACGAGAATGGTGCTTTGCTTGAGCGGAAGCGGGTGGAGTGCGACGGTATTCAGGCGTTGCTTAACGATGATAACTGCTCCGAGGTCACTACTACTGACGGGTCGGAGGGTGTCTCCGACGTGGAATGGTTCTACGTGGTGTCTCTGACGAGGTCCTTCTCGGCCGGGGACGTCGCTGTGCCAGCCCGCGCTTTTGTGTCGGTGTCGCCGGTCTGGCTCACCGGTGGCCACGCGCTGCAGGCATGTGGCTGTGACCGGGCACGAGAGGCCCAGCTCCACGGCGTTGAGACGTTGGTCTGCATCCCCACCGCGGCCGGGGTCCTCGAGCTCGGCTCCTCAGACTTGATCCCCGAGAACTGGGCTCTTGTGCAACAAGCCAAGGCCATTCTTCTTGCGCCCAACGACGGCATTGTCAGCATGACGGCAGCCTCCATGACTCCATTGCTGAAGAAGGAGAACATGGCTGGGGCGGTGCTATCATCATCCGTGGACTCCGATCACTCGGACTCCGACTGCGGGTTGATGAACGAAAGGAGACCGACGAAGAAGCGGGGAAGGAAGCCAGGGACTGGGCGCGACACACCTGTGAACCACGTTGAAGCGGAGCGGCAGCGGCGCGAGAAGCTTAACCACAGGTTCTATGCCTTGAGATCCGTTGTCCCCAACGTGTCCAGGATGGACAAGGCGTCGCTCCTGGCGGACGCCGTGTCCTACATCAAGGAGCTAAGAGCCCGAGTCGATGAGCTCGAGGCAGAGGCGAAGAAGGTGAAGAAGGAGATTGTTGTTGTGGATAAATCTGTTGCTGGTGGAGCTACAGGTATTACTAGCACCACCGCCACGACCACTTCGCTGTCGTCGGTCGGAGGCGGCGGTGGAGGGCCGGCTGTAATAGAGCTGGAGGTGAAGGTTCTGGGGCCGGACGAGGCGGTGATCAGAGTGAAATCAGAGAATGTGGGCCACCCGACGGCGAGGCTCATGTGCGCGCTTGAGGAGTTGGAAATGCAGGTCCACCATGCCAGTGCGACGAGATTGAGGGAGATGGTGTTGCAGGACGCCGTGGTGAGGGTGCCGTACGGGATGGAAGGGGAGGAGAGCATCAAGAGCTGTCTGCTCGCGAGGTTGGAGAAGGAGTGAGGAATAATAATAATAATAATAATAATAATAATAATAATAATAATAATAATAATAATAATAAGAGTGCGTTGGTTTTGTTTGTGTTTTGTTTGGGTTTTGGGAATAAGAACGGGAATAAGAGGACGGTGCGGTAGTTTAGTTAGTTGGGAGTGGAAGCAGTTTTGCTTGTAGGATTTGGTCTTTAAATCTTGATCAGTTTAGCTGGTGGCCCCAAATGGGTGGTCTACTTGACATTTCAATATCTCAATACAATTTCTTGACTTTTCAATTTTTATAATTACTTCGTTCCTTTGGTAGCATTTGATTTGGAATAATATTTTTTTTAATTATAATAATTAATTTAAATTAGACTAGTAGTATTAGTTTTTTAAAAATGAAATTCTCTCATTTTTGGTCTCCAATCAAATTAAGTTCTTTTGGTTTGGATTGAACTCTCCATGTGAAGTAATTCATCATGGATAGTCTAATTAATCATTAATTTATTAAGTTTTGGATGTCTCAAATTTGAATTAAAGTTTAAGTTAAAAGTAGAAATTCAAAGTTGAATTTTGATTTATAATATTAAAAGTTACAATTAGAGTAAAATTTAGATTAAATAAGTACCTACAAATATTCTAATAATACATAAGATTTAGGTGAGACAATATTAAATTTGAACTAGAGAGAAATATGGATAGATGAATAAAAAGAATAGAGAGAAGAAAAAAAGAGTGTGTCGGCTCTCATGTGTGGATCTTTCTAATGCTTCTCAGTGGTCTCTCGTGGTGATTCCCGTGGTGTTCTCTTGAAGATTCTCTCTGAAGGTTGAGATATTGCCGATGTTTAGTGAAAGAGTTTAGTTGAATAAAAAAAATTACAGTATTTCTTATAGACTCTTATAAAGCCTTTTGATAGTGAATCTCTTGCTCCTCCCGTGGACGTAATCTAATTTTGGGTGAAACACGTATATCATTATTTTTTTGTCTTGTTATTTTCTTACATTATTTCTCGTTTCTTGTATTATTTGATAATAAAGTGATTCGTGGACCTTCCGCTGTAAATCCTAATAATTAGTATCAGAATTTAAGAGCAAACAACTAAGATAATAAAGTCTTTATTCGAGATGGAGAAGTTTGACGGTAAGATAAATTTTGTTTTATGACAGAAAAAGATGAAGGTCAGGTGAGGCGCAGGAACAGGCCAGCGGCGCTTGCGGGAGGGAGCGCGAGAGCAGGCTAGCAAAGGGTCACATAGGGCGTGGGTTGGCTGGAGCGGGAGAGGCCGACGAAGGGTCATGTAGGGCTCTCAGTCAATGGCGACTAGGGTTTAGATTAGTGGCGGGTGGCCTTTGATGAAGTGCAACAGGGTGTCTCAACTAGGGCTCAATATGGCCAAGCAGCTGGGAGGTGAAGGCCGGCAAGTGCGGGAATAGGACACATGCGTGCGCAAAAGGTGAAGTTTAGGTTAGTGAGTTGGGAAGCAACACGACTGTAATTAGGGCTAGTCTTGCAGCAGAGAGGGGGACATAGTGAGGCCATGAGAGAATAAAAAAAGAGAAAGTATCAGCTCTTATGTGTAAGTCTTTCTAATGCTTCTGGGTGGTCTCTCGAAGTGATTCCTATGGTGTTCTCTTAGAGATTCTTTCTGAATGTTGAGGTTTTGCCGAAGATTGGTGAAAGGGTTTTGTTGAATAAAAAAAAGTATAATTTTTCTTATAGACTCTTGTAAAGTCATTTAATAGTGGATCTCTCGCTCCTCTCGTGGATATAATCCGATTTTGGATGAAACACGTATATTATTGTGTCTTATCTTATTATTTTATTATATTATTTTTCGTTTCTTATATTGTTTGAGAATAAGATGAGTCGTGAACTTTCCACTGCAAATCCCAATTTTAATCAAGGTAAAAATGACATATTGTTTAATACTTTAAGCAACAGCTATTTAACTGTAAAAATATCAATTATCAACTTAATACATAATATATTAAAAAATTTAACACATAATCCACATTGTCCTCTACTATACATATCAATATCATTATTATTATCCTCGTAATAAGACTATTTGTGCAAAAAAAATTTGCTTTCGGCCGTGGGGAGGGTGCAATCATCTTGATAACATCAAAACGTGAGGCATGCTCGGTTTCAATTTCTTGCTCGTTCTTTTAGTCATCAATAGGTAAAAATTTTAATTTAGAATAATATCATTTTTTAGTAAAATTATTTAATTTTAATTTTAATTATAATTAAATTTAAAATAATATTATAAAATAAATTTATCTCATTTTTAAATTTTAAATAGAAAAGAGCTCTACTGTCTTTTTTTATATGTAATTTTTCAGATTTTTTGTCGTGATATCTGAGATAACTTACCTAACACTAGGCCCGCAAAAAAAGTTAATTTTTAAATTATTGTGATTGCATATATACTCCTCAAAAATTTTTAAAAATTGTACAAATATCAGTGACCGAAAGAGTTCCATTGGTCCCTCATTGTTGTTTTTAAGATTTATTTCTTTGTCTGAAATAACTATAAGTAGAAAATATAAAAATTTTATGGGTTTGTTAGAAAAGTTGTATGTTTTTTTGAAAGTGTGGAGATCTTCAGTTTCCGTGCTTTTTATTTTGGTAAAATATTTTAGAACTTTTTCGAGTTTTGCCAATTCAATTGTTTATTTCATTCCATTATCAAAGTGAAAATGTGTTGACCATAGTTGAGATTATTCCACATAATTGCATATAAATTTTAAACTATATTTATGCTAAGACTATAATTTTTTTTAAAAAATAAGATTTGCCATGTGAATGATCATCATACAATTATAAAACTTAAATACTAATTATATAAATTAAAAATATTTTTCATAATTTTTTATTTTTAAAAGTAAATATGGTGTTCTCCGAAAAGTAAAGCATCAAGAGATCTCCTCTGTACAGACATGATTTGTATTTAAATTATAACAATAAAATTAATAGTGACTTTATTAATAATATATTTAATATCTATCACTTTATATAATGATTTTAGAAATGTAAACACAACTCAAAATATTAGACGTTTTTTATGAATTAATATGATAATTTTATAAATATAAGAAAAACAAAAATAAAATAAAGTATTAGACAAAATGACCAATTATTTTCATTTTGCTCATTGAGAGGGTATTCATTTTTCTCACATAGAAATCAATTTGTACCATGTACTAAGAAGAGACTCCATTACTGTAAATTTTACCTTGAAAGACTTGCAAAAATTTTCTTGATAGCCACTCAATTGTTTTTGACACACACCCCAAATTGTTTGAACACTTGATGTACGATCACAATACTCTATATAATATTTAATTATTCAAGTCTCTGCAGAAAGTGAATAATTTATAGAGAATTAGTAACATAATGAAGACAATCTACATACTTGCAAATTCAAGTAAAATGTTAAAATCACACATATACAACTGTAAATCATAAAATGATGAAGCAAAAGACATCAACATTCTAGAAATAATAACCAACATCTTACAATAACCAATAGATAAGTATACATGCATACTAGATCCCTAGAGTATAATAATCTTTATATAGTTCTTTCTAAGTATATCCTTATACCATGAACTTAACCATCTATACTAATTTTTCTCTTTATTATAGTGTTGCAATTGACCATCCGAAATAGCTGAAAATTCTGAAAAGTAATTTTGAAACAACAAATAAAATTTTGGTGGGCTTGAAAACATAATTAGATATTAAAAAAACATGTCTTCTAATAGACGTAGATCCCTTGTTGTTAATTATCTTAAAAATTGTCAAAAACCTTCTAAAATAAAAAAATCTACCTAATAAAATAGAAACACAAAGAAATAAAGACATAATTTAATTAATTTACAAAAAAATATATGAATTAAGTAAGGCATATTCTTATTTTATAATTTAAAGAATTTAAATTTATAATAATAAAGAATATAAAATAAGAAAGCGAATAGGAAAGGCTTATGCTTGCCACTACCTATCTTTCGTGCACTTGATCAAGTAAAACTTGATTTAAATGAGCCATGCTCGATTTGATTTTTGGCGGATATTAACAATATACTAATTTGATCCTTAACAAATATTAATGACATCATTCGATTTTAAGGTGTGATTGCCTTATCTAATGTCATTTGACCCCATTAGGGTTTAAGGCATCACTAACAAATTTTTCCTTATTGTTGGTTAACTTTTGTCGATCTTTGATTTAAGAGAATGGTTAGCGATTTTAAATTATGCTAATCATTTTGAATTTGATAATCAATGAATTTATACCTTATTTTCAATTAAATTTGAAGTGTCACCAATAATTTTATACTTGTACCGGTTAAATTTGAAGTATTGCTAATGACTTTATACTTATATTGATTAACTTTCTTTGAATATAGTATTTGGCTAACTAATTAGGCAAATTCAAGCCTATCTTAATTTAGTTTGATTTGAGAGAATGATTAATATTTTTGACTTATACTAATTATTCTCGATTTGATAATCAACAGTTTTTTTTAGTTTATGTCAATTAAATGTAAAGTCTCACTTATAGTTGTATACTTGTATCAGTGAATTTTTTCAAACAAGATATTTGGTTGACTAACTAAATGAGTTTAAGCTTATTTTAGTTTAGTTTAAAATGATTAGAGACTTTAGCTTATGCTGATAATAGTTAATTTAATAATTGATATTTTTTTAGTTTTTCATTGATTAAATTTGAGATGTTGATGACTTTATGTTTGTTATCAACTAACTCCATTTGATTTGACATTTGATTCCAACTTGGACTTGATTTTAGTTCGAGTTTGATTTAGTTCAATTCAATATTCATACTTACTTTTAGTTTAAGTCTAATTTGATTTGACTCGATGTTTAAACTTATTTTTGGTTTAAATCTAACTTAATTTAATTCGATGCTCAGATTTAATTTTAGTTTAAGTCTGATTTAATTTAAATTAATGTTCAAACTCGATTTTGGTTGAAATCTAATTTGATTCAATTTAATGTTCAGGCTTGATTTTAGTTCAAGTCTAATTCAATTTGGTTTGAATCGAATTCTACCTTATGTTCAATCCCTATCAAACCTTGGACTTAATCCAATAAAGCTTGGATTCAACCCTTGTTTAGGTTCTTATTAGATTCTTAATAGATCTTGGATCCAACTGTCAGTGGATTTTTATTGGATCTCTAATAGATTTTGGATCCAACCCTTAATGGATTATTGTTGGATCCCTAATGAATCTTGTAGCTAACTCTTATAGGTTTTTATTTGATCCAAAATGGATCTTGGGTCCAACTATCAATGGGTTCTTATTAGATCCTTAATGAATTTTGAATTTAACTATTAATGGATTCTTAATAGATTTTGGATCCAACATTTAATGGGTTCTTATTGAATTCTTAATAGATTTTAGGTCTAACCCTCATTAGGTTATTATTAGATTTTTAATGGATCTTGGACTATACCCTTATTAGATTTGAGTTTGAACCATGTTGAACTCTTACTATGTTCAAGTTTGAATCATGTTGGGCCCTTATTAGCTTGGGTTCAAACCATATTAGATCCTTATTGAGTACTAGTATAGATTCAACCTAGTTATGGTTTAATTTTAACATGGTTCTGATTCAGATTCAACTTGGTTTAATTTTAACATGGTTCAAGTTTGGGCTTGATTTAGTTTTGTTCAGGCTTGGATCTGATTCAGTTTTAGTTGACCTGATCCTATTTTTGGTTTAGGTTTAGATCTGATTTGATTTTGATTTGGCTTGATCTTGATTTTGGTTCAGGTTTGGACTTGATTTAGTTTTAATTTGACCTAATTAGGGTTTTGATTCAAACTTGATTTAACTTAATTAGAGTTTGGTTCGAACTTAGTTTAACTTGATTAGAATTTGATTTGAGTCGATTTAATTTTAATTGACCTGATTTAAACATAATTATGATTAGGTCTTAACTGATTCAATTTGGATTGACCCGATTTAAACCCAATTGGGTTTATGTCTAAGCCAATTTGATTTGGATTGACCCAATTTAAATTGGATTAGGACTAGAGTCTTAGTTGATTTAATTTGGGTTGGTCTGATTTAAACATAATTAAGGTTAAGTTTAAACCGATTGGACTCGATCTGATTTGAGTTGATCTAATTTGGATATGGGTCTATCTTAATTTGAATTTAGTCCATTAATTTATTTGACTAATTTAGGTTTATTTGATGGTTCATTCGAATCAAGTCAGTTTGCCATAATTAATTTACTTAATTTGATGAAATTAGCTTAATTTTAATTTGATTGAGTCAATTATTTTAATTAATTTATTTTAATTGATTAGAGAGATCTTAGACTGTTCATTAATTATAATACTTTTTGAGTAAGCCTGTAGATTTGTCTTAAATTAATTTAACTTTTAGTCGAGTTTGCAAGCGAGTCTTCAATTGATTTGATTTTCAAGCGTATACAAGTTGACCTTTAATCGATTTAACTTTCAAATAAATCTACACTGATTTTAAGCCAATTTAACTTTTAGTTAAATTTAACTTTCAAATAAATCTACAAACTATCATTGGGTTAATTTAATTTCATAAACTAATCTTAAATTAAAATGATTTTCGGGTGGGTTGATATCAAGTCAAATTAAATTTTAAGCGAATTTATAAGCTGATTTTAAATCGAAATCCAAAAATATACAAAATCGAGATGAGAAACTATTTTCTTTTTTTTTAAATAATTTTTTTTTCTTTTTCTAGAAGTTTTTTTGTTATTTGGAGACTTTCCTTTTTTTTTTTTTTTCTTTTTGCTCTCCATGGCTGACAGGCAACAACAACATTTTTTTTTTTTTCATATTTTTTTAACTTTTTGTATTTTTTACTTTCCCGTCTTCCTTGCTTCTTCTCCTCCATCTTCTTCACCAAATTAACTCGGTCCTCTCTCATTTCCCTCTTTCATTATGCTCGGATTAGCTGGATTTTTGTCGCCGATAGTGCGGGTGGCAGGAGGCCACGGCGGCGGCCGGTCGAGCGGAGAGGAGGCCCGAGCGGGAATGGGAGCAGGCCGAAGGTTAAGGGCATTGGCAGAAAGTCGACGATCGGACTTGGGGTTCGGCAGGAGCGGTGGCTGGCAGAGACGACGGGATGGCGAAGAAGAAGAGGCAGAGGCAAGGAGCGCCTTTGGCCCTGGAGAGGGGCGACGGAGTGGACTGGCAAGGCATAAGGGGGTGGTTAGACCACCACGTAGGTAGTTGAGGACGGATCTGGTAGTGGAATTGCCCTTCTCCGGTCGCCTGGAGGCGGCGGCAATGGTGGAGGACGGTGTGGGAGAAAAGAGTTGGCGGAGACCGCCAGAAGGTGACCTAGCAGCGGCGATAGTCGGGAACAGACGGATCGAGCGGCTTGGCGGTGAAGCGAGGTCGGCGTGCGGAGGAGGGCGGCGAAGCCGGTGATCGGCCGGATGCAAGAGGCTACTCAAGGACAAGAAGGTCTCCAGGTTTGCAGCGGAGGTGCAACTAGAGCATGGGGTTACGAGTGATCTTGGGCGTGGACGAGTTGTCACAGTGGCGACGATGGTTGGAGAGGGCTGGACAGCAGTGGTTCTCTTTTAGTGGAGGAAAGTGGGACTGCAGTGTGATAATGGATGGCAACCATCCAATGATGACGGCACTCCGATGGCGATCCGATTGTGCGGGTGATCTGGTAGGGTAGGAGTATGGGAGGCGACCTCAGAGATAATCGAGGAAAAAGCAAAAAGGAGAGAGAGAAATGTTGATGGAGAAGAACAAAAGAAACTAGAAAAAAAAGAATGGGAACCTCGTCTTACTCTGTTTGTGCTCTTAGGGTAAGTAAAATAGGTTTATTGTATCGATTTTATATATTTTAGTATCAAAATTGGATTTCGATTTTTAAAAAATTGAGAATCGGAATTATATCGGTTTAAATAAAGAATCAATTTTTTCGGTTTCGATTTTAAACTGATTCTAAAATCGGTATACCGGTTTTAAATTATTAATTTTAAAATCTATATTTTATATTATAATCCTATAAAAAGTTAATTTTAAATACACTAACAAGTTTAACATGCACATATTTAAAAAATTATAGCTGAAAATGGGATAAACAACAGTGTTATTATCAATTAAAATCTCAAATAAATTTTGTTTACATATCTTCTAATCTATTTCTGAAGTTGAGCCAATATCAGAGGACAGAGGGATTATGCAATGCAGCATACCAGCTTCAAATGGCCAATATCATTCTTACCAAGTTGCCATGACTTTAGATGTATTCACTTTGTCCTCATTTCTTCCTGTCATTTGCTCTTTCAATTGACTTAGCACTTACTAGTAAGCAATACAAGAAAATGGAATATTAGTTTAGAGTCAGACATATTTACTGACAGTCTGGCAAGTTTATAGGGACGCAAAAAAATAAACTATGCTGGCAAAAGCAGAAATATAGTGTAGACATATGATTCTCTAGTTATAAAGAAATCATTCTCCAGTTATAGAATACTAGAGTTAGATATCTTTACTGGTAAGTTCATAGGGATGCGGATAAACAATAAAAGAAAATGGGATGTCAGTCTAGAGTTAGATATCTTTGTTGGTAGGTTCATAGGGATGCGGATAAACAATAAAAGAAAATGGGATGTCAGTCTAGAGTTAGACATTTTTGCTGACAGCCTCGCAAGTTCATAAGGACACAGATAAACAAACCCTACTGGCAAAAGCAGGAATATAGTGCCCACTGCCTAATATATGATTTTTCAATTATAAAGAAGTCATTCTCCACATATACTGGATGTTCAGTGAAAAATGTCTGAGAGCATAATATACAGAAAATTACTATAATGTAAATCCAGAAAGAACAAAAAAGTACTAATACTTGAAAATCCATGTAGAAAGAGATATATATACCTGAAAAAATCAACAGTTAGACATTTTTGCTGGCAGAATCATAGGAAATGCAGATAAACAATACAAGAAGGTGAGATGACACCATGTTCAGTATCTTATCCTCCTGAACCTTCTCAGTTCTCAGTGATGGGATGCCATCAATCCATGCCATGTAGAAAGAGATATATATATACCTAAAGAAATCAACAGTCAGACATCTTTGTTGGCAGATTCATAGAAAATGCAGACAAGTAATACAAGAAGGTGAGATGACAACATGTTCAGTATCTTATCCCTATGAACCTTCTCAGTTCTCGGTGATAGGATGCCACCAATTCATGTCATGCAGAAGAGATATATATACCTGAAGAAATCAACAGTCAGACATCTTTACTAGCAGTTTCATAGGAAATGCAAATAAGCAATACAAGAAGGTGAGATGGCAGCATGTTCAGTATCTTATCCTTTTGGACTTTCTCAGTTCTCAGTGATAGGATGCCACCAATCCATATCATGCAAGAAGAGATATATATACCTGAAAAAATCAACAGTCAGACATCTTTATTGGCAGATTCATAGGAAATGCAAATAAGTAATATTAGAAGGTGAGATGACACCATATTCAGTATCTTATCCTTCTAGACCTTCTCAGTTCTCAGTGATGGGATGCCACCAATCCATGCCATGTAGAAAGAGATATATATACATGAAGAAATCAACAGTCAGATATATTTGCTAGCAGATTCATAAGAAATGCATATAAATAATACAAGAAGGTGAGATGACAGCATGTTCAGTATCTTATTCTTTTGCACCTTCTCAATTCTCAGTGATGGAATACCACCAATCCATGTCATATAGAAAGAGATATATATACTTAAAGAAATTAACAGTCAGACATCTTTACTAACAGATTTATAAAAAATATAGATAAGCAATACAAAAAGGTAAGATGACACCATATTCACTATCTTATCCTTATGACCTTCTCAGTTCTCAGTAATGGGATGCCACCAATCCATGCCATGCGGAAAGAGATATATATATCAGAAGAAATCAACAGTTTGAGAATACTAGAGTTAGACATCTTTACTGACAGATTCATAAGAATGCAGATAAATTTTGTTTAGAGAGTTTTAGATCTGTTTCTGAAGTTGAGCCAATATCAGAGGGATTATGCAGTGTAGCAGTAGTAGATCATCCTTGCCATGACTTGAGATGTCTTCACTTTTTCTCTTTTCTTCCTTGTATTTGCTCTTTTAATTGGGTTAACAGTTAGCATTTAATATGTGTAAGTTTGGTAATAATTTTCTAATCAAAATCAACAATTAGAGAATACTAGAGTCAGATATCTTTGCTGGCAGGTTCATAGGAATGCAGATAAGCAATACAAGAAAATGGGATGTTAATCTAGAGTCAGACATCTTTGCTGACAGGTCCATAGGGACACAGATAAACAAACCATGCTGGCAAAAGCAGAAATATAGTACCCAATATATGATCTTTCAGTTATAAAGAAGTTATTCTCCACATACACTGGGTATTCAGTGAAAAAAACCTAAAAACATAAGACACAGAGAATTACTATAATGTAAATCCAAAAAAAAATAAAAAAGTACTAATGCTTGGAAATCCATGCAGAAAGAGATGCATATAGTTGAAGAAATCAACAGTCAGACATCTTTGCTGGCACATTCATTGAAAATGTAGATAAACAAAATAAGAAGGTGAGATGACACCATATTCAGTATCTTATCTTTCTGGACCTTCTCTGTTCTCAGTGATGGGATGTCATCAATCCATACCATGCAGAAAGAGATATATAATTATATTATTTAGTTAGTAGAGTAGTAGAATAAATTTAAATATATTAAAAAGAGAGTTGGGTAATAAAATAAGATGTCAAGATTAAATTTAAAAGCAAAAACGAAAAATGAAGTGCTAACCTTAAATATGACATTCTCAAAATTACATGCATCAAGAAAAAAAATTAATCATCAATTAAGATTATTGTTTTCATTTTGCTCATCATTTCTACAATTATAAAGATAAAACATGTGAAATATATAGCATAAATATTAAAATCAATAATTAATTTCTACAGAAATAATACAATGAATAAGTAATTTTTACCTACAGATATTTTTTCAATTTCATCAAGTATCTCCTCAATATTAATAGAAGAACTAGTAGAACGCAACCAATCTTGTGTACAAATAAGTGTTTCCACCATTTTTACAGATAGAGAATTTCGAAATTGATCAAGAATTCGAGCTCCTGTACTAAAAGCTGACTTCGAAGCAACGGTAAATATGGGCATAGCAAGCACATCTTTAGCCATCATGGAAAGAACTGGATACCTACCACTGTTTGCTTTCTGCTAAAGAAGAATATCAAAATCTTATGTCTCATCTTCACGTTCCTTCTCCAAATACTTATTCAATTCTATTTTGCAAGTGGAAGTCTTTTGTTTTTCTTTTGCTTTTCTCAATTCATCTTGAACCAACTTAAGTACATCAAGATTATTTGTTCCAATAGCATTCTTTTCTTTTATCAGTTCAACTCCTACAACACTATGGGAAGAAGATGATGATTTTTCTATAGATGAAGATTCCTGAAAAAGTCTATCCAAAACATTCTTCACTTTACACTTCAACTCACTGACTTTTTCATTCTCATAGCTTTCCTCAATCATCCACTCTACACTCTCCAACTTTAGCCTAAGATCAAGCATAGAAGCAATAAATAGCATAATATTAAGCTTTTCAACATTTGCCCAATATTTATCATATTTGATTTTCATCTTAAAAGCCATAGTACTTAAGCAAAAGTCATCTTATTCAGAAAATTTCTTGATCATCATGTCAATTCCATATATGCTTTGCATATATATATATTTCATGTGACATAAAAAGAACCAGATATGTTTAAAGTAACATCATCAAATACTTGCAAAGAAGGAAATAAAGCTCGAGTAACATCCCAATTTCATGTGTTGGTAAACACTGTGACTTTCCCTTCATTAGCTCCTCTATATATTTCGAATATTGGATCTCCAATAATTCAAAAGCTTTCTGAAATTTCAAAGAAACATCAAGCATTAGATATGTAGAGTTTCATCTTGTTTCAACATCAAGACAAACCAAACTTTTGCATTCTATTTTTTTTATTCCACACAAAGCTTGAACCTCTGTGCTCTTTTTGGTGATGATCTCACATATTTAACTGCAGCCCGAATTCTAGCAATAGAATCATTTGAATCTTTAAATCCTTCTTTAATAATTAGACTCAGAAGATGTGAACAGCATCTGACATGCAAATACTCTCCATTAAGTTCATGACCTTCCCAACTATCAAGCCTCTTTCTCAGGTATTGAACTCCAACATCATTAGAAGATGCATTATCTATAGTAATTGTGAAGACCTTATCTATGCCCCAATCAAGTAAGCATAATTTCAATATTTTACCAATTATCATACCAGCATGACTTGAAATTGAACAAAAATTTAAACTTTTTTTAAGCTTCCAATCATCATCAATATAGTGAACAGTCACACTCATGTAGCCCAAGTTTTGACATGATGTCTAACAATCAGTTGTGATACTCACTTTTTACTTTAACTTGCTAAAAAAATATTTCAATTTTTTCTTTCCTCCAAAAATATTTTGAAACAATCTCTAGTAAAAGTAAATCGGGAAGTAACATCAAATTTAGGTTGTAATGTAGAGGTATAGAACCTAAATCCTTCACCTTCAACATATTTGAAAGATAGTTCATCAAGAATCAAATATTAGGCTAATACAATTCTACATGCTTCTTGATTAAAATTCCATGTAATAAGTGTGCGTGCTTGAGTGCCATCACTATCATCACTAACTGATTGAAAGGCTAAAGTTTTTTGTTTTTTCACCTCTATATTTGAAGAATAATCTCTACATCTACTTAAGTGAGTACTTAAACCACACTTGTTTCATAATTAGAGGGCATGAAAGGAGACTTCCATAATAATTATATTGAGTTTTATCCTTACAACCATCTTCATTGGAATCGAGTTTAGAAAAATGGTCCCACACCTATAAACTATTTTTTCTCACCTTCCAAGCTTTCTGATTTATTTTATTTATCCTTAAAGTTACATCTTGAGCTTTACTTGCCTTCTCACCAATAATTTAATTTGGACATAAATATTTTATATTTGAAGCATTCATATTTGTATTTTTATTAGTGATTTCTCTACTTGAGTCTATCTAAAATAGAAAAAAGAAGATAAATGAGGTCCAATCAAAATGATTAAAGAAGATAAATGTTGCATATATAGTGTTTTATTTTTTATTATAACCAACAGACCAAGCATGTAAGTAATATAGTTCCTAGTAGAACTACAGAAAAGACTAATCCAATTTGAAATTCTAAGAAATAGAAAAGCGCAATACCTAATTCACTAAACTGGCATGATCAGCCACGCCGTAGTAGGAAAATCCCCGAAACAAGTTGAAATTCAGCTCCCAATCCCAAAATTTCTGAGAAAACTCTCAAAAAATGGAACTCAATATCAATAAAAATCAGAAATGGGGGAAGAGTTGGTACTTAGTACTTGGTAGAGTTGAGAGAGAGGGCATACCGAAGTAGACCGCTGCTCTGGTGATGGACAGAGGAGAAATCAGAGCAAGTGGTTATGAGATCGGAGATGTAGGGACCTAGGGTTGGGGTTTGAGCCTTTGAGAATGAGAAATCAGAGCAAGTGGCAATGAGATCAGCGATGCAAGGACCTAGGGTTAGGGTTTTGAACTCTCGACTTTTGAGAATGAGGAGAAATCAGAACAAAAGGCGTGGCGGGCGGCGACCGGCGAGATCGGAGATGCAGGGACCTAGTGGTAGGGTTTGAGCCTTTGAGAATGAGAAATCGAAGTACGTGACGGCGATATCGGAGATGCAAGGACATAGGGCTAGGGTTTGAGATTTTGAGAATGAGAAATCGGAGCAAGTGATGGGTCAACGACCGGCGATGGCGAGATCGAAGATGTAGGAATTAGGGTTAGGGTTCGGTGAGGGTGAGGGCGAGTCGGCGTCATTGCAAGTGCGAGGCTCGTACGAAACTTCGAGAAGATGGGTATTGTCTGCCGGTCTGGCCTGATTGAAGACATATATATAGGGGTATAACCGGTACGGTTCCGGTTCATTGGTTTTTCATATAATCTAGAATCGGAACCGGAACCGATTTTTCGGTTCTATTAAATTTAAGAACCGGAACCGTATCGGTTTACTTTGAGAACCAGTTTTTCGATATAGTTCTCAACCAATATGGTTCGGTATACCAATTTTTCGGTTTTTTTGCTCATCCTTAGTACTCCTTTCCCCGATTCCCATTCTGGTTCCCGTGTGTCTTTGTCTCTAACTCCCATCCACTATTTTGCTGGTTTGGAGAGCTTTTATAGGATTATAAAGATCGAGTTTTTTGTTTAAAATTTGATTTGAGGACGAATTTAATTCTCATTTAAAAATTTTTAAAGATCATGTAATGAGAAATTGATGTGATCTTCTAGGGTGTGATTTGGTTAGATATGGTTGAAATTGCACTATTTGAATTAATGTGGATACTTGGACAAAATTATATTATTTTGTAAAATGATGAAATTTAGATGGTTAATTATAAAAATTTTTTTTGGACTAATTTATAGTTCTATAAATTTCAGAATTTTTTGTAAACTTAATAATAAGGATTTGTTTGCTAAAGATTTAAACTTTTAGTGTCTTTTTCAAAAAAGTTTATTAGTAAAATAATAAATTTGAAATTTATTTATAAATAAAATTTTTTGAAAGGTCTATTTATAGATTTATAATTTATAATTTTATTTTGTTTTTATTTGTAAAATATTGAAAAATTTATGACTTTTTTTACGAATATGAATATTTGAAGGATTTATTTTCAAATCCTAAATTTTATAAAGATTAATATGTCATTATTAATCTTTGACAGGTTTATTTGAAAAGTCTAGATTTTTTAGAAACTAATTTATAATTTAAAGAGTTTTATGAATTTTTACGTAAATAGTTTTATTTTGAAGTCTATTTGTAAGAAAAATCCGACCACAAACCTATCTATAAATATTTTATTTAGTCTAGGGATTTATTTATAAAGATTTTTTTTATTTTACCATAAATTTTTAATGAGTTTACCTAATTTTGGCCCACTTAGTCCTCTTTGGGCTAAATCAGTTTGAACTTAAATTTTATAATAATTTAGGTTCGAATCAGGTTCAATTTTTGAAAAAAATTCAATTGTTATTTATGTCTAACCAAGACCCATATTTGGATCATAATTTGATCATATTTGAGTTTTATTCTGATCACATTTTGATCAAATTTAATTTTAACTAAGATCCACCTAAATATTAAGTAAATGGTAAATAAAAAATGCAAATAGAAACCATAACAACATAACCCTTGGCCTAAGGATTTTTCACAACCAATTTCTTCAATTCTATGATTGCTACCATATGCTCACATGCAAATAATAGTGTTAGGAACATAAATTTTAAATCTACACTTCTTCCAAGCATATGCACACATAGTAATAAAAGTAGTAGAAACATACATTATAAATGTAATTCAAAATAACAGGCAATGATATGTATATTATCTCAGGCAACCGATAGTGTTCACACATAATTCATATTTTTGCAAGAAATATGAGGTGTATTGTACAAAAAAGATACTAAAATCAAACATGAAGAGTATGAATATTCACATTGCTGAAGAATAAGTTAGGGCTTAGTCTCCATCACAAAATGAGCAATACAAGATATGATTACATTAAAATAGTACTTTTTCAAATACTTTAGCACCTAGAATTTATCATAACCCAATACTATTTCTCAAATGGATTATTACTAAAGCCAAAAAAATCAATCATATTCCTAGAATTTTAAATAATCACAGAAGTTCAAAGCAATTCCCATATTTCTTAAGATTTGATTAACAAACTTTGTTATCATTATTGCAAATTTAATGGTACCTCAAGAAAGCATGCATGCACTCATCCATAAAAAAAGCATGGATGATCCACAAAACAAAGCTTCGTAGAACATGTTGTATAAACTATCTCTTTGTGAGGTGGGAGCATGAGAGAGAACAATCAACCCCTAGTTGATGAATAGAAGCATCAAGGAACACAACCAACCCTAAACTATGCATCAAACACCATCCAACCACAATTCGACCAAAAAGCACAAATACGACATCTTAGTATATTGATCATAGTTGAATGCTCAACCCTCCAATCATGGGTCAAGGCTCACATGATAAATTGCAAAGTCAGAGAGAGAGAGAGAGAAGCCCACATATAGGGTGAGGACTAAGGCAAGGAGGGGAATCATAGGGGTAGGTGTGGGATTGAAATTAGTCATTCGAGATAGCAGAGATCCCAAGAAGTAACTTAAAATAACAAATCAAATTGTGTGGTTGTTTGAGTACATAATTAGGTGATGTGAGAACATAATTTTCAATAGGTGTAAGTCTTATTATTAATTACTCCGATAATTATTAGCACCTTCCTAAATTGAGAAATCTAGTTAAAAAATTAAAAATACAAAATAAAAAAAAAATGATTTGATTAGTTTGAGAAGAGGGTACATAACTTAAGAAAGAATATATCCTTATTTTACAATGAATTTAAATATATAATCATGGAAAGTATGAAAATAAGAAAGGTGAAGTGGGCAAGAGGCTTGATGCTTACTATTGCCTTATTTTCATGCAATTGATTGAGTGAAATTTGACTCGAATGGGCCTTAAGTTGATCTTTGACGGATGTTGACAACATGTTAATGGATGTGGCCGACTGCTTTAGCTTCTAATATCACCAATGATTTTTGGGGTTAGTAACATTTAAGGTTAGCTAGTCTTGAAAGGAGTGTCATCAATAGTTTTTGGAGTTGACTTTGAAAGGAGCATCATTAATGACTATTGGAGTTGATTGACTTTGAAGGGAGTGTTATTAACGACTTTTGGGTCTGTCTAGCTTTAAAAAGACCATCATTAATGACTCTTGGGATTGATTGACTTTGAAGGAAGCATTATTAACGGAGCATTATTAACGGCTTTTAGGTTTGGCTAGCTTTGAAGGGAGCATTATTAACGACTTTTGAGATTGATTATTGGCTTTGAAGGGAGCATCGCCAATGACTTCTAGATTTGACTGCCTTTGAAAAGAGCAACGACCTTTGGGGTTGACTGACTCTAAAGAGAGTGTCATAAATAGCTTTTGAGATTGACTAACTTTGAAAGCGTCATCAATAGCTTTTGGGATTGATTGGCTTTGAAGAGAGCATCATGAATGACTTTCGAGTTTGGCTAGCTTTGAATAGAGCTTTATTAATGACTTTTGGGGTTGACTAGTTTTGAAGGGAGTGTCATAAATGACTTTTAAGATTGATTGGCTTTGAAAGGAGTGTTATAAACGGCTTTTGGAGTTGACTAATTTTGAAAAATGTGTCATAATGATTTTTGGATTTGTTTAGTTTTGAAGGGAGCTTCATCAATGACTTTTGGAGTTGACTAGTTTTGAAAAGAGTATTATCAATAGCTTTTAGTTTCCTTGATGTTCCATTGGTCTTCTCCTTGATGATGTCTCTTTGATCTCCGTTCTCTCTAGTTTCGTCCCAATAATTCATGTAAGTGTTCGATAGATGGAGTCTTACTCTGTTCATCTCTGATTTTCTTTTATAATTTGTGCTTTTACTTTATTTTTATAGGGTTGTGAATTAGTGATTGATTCAAATTTGTTATTTTATTTGATTATATTTTTCCTTTTTTGACAATCAAATCTCAAATTTTGATCTCTAATTGATATGTTTCGAAATTACAATCCCCCAAAGGTTAATCTTTTGCTTTCTTTCCTCTTCTGCTCTGTGCTGAGTTAAGTATTCAGTTGAGTTAAATGTTTCATCATTAATTGCATCAGTGGCATCTTTCCTTGAATATGGCACAGCCTAGATAAAACACATAATACATATGAATTAAACAATATCTAATGCATATGAATTTAATCATAACAAAAAATTGAACTTCTTTTCCAACAGAGTCAAGGGGATGATTTAAGACAAGCAGGGAAAAAAATTCTAATGATGCCTTAATTGACAAAACAGAACATAGAAAACAACCTTATAAGGTTGTGGGGGATGATATTGTTTGCTGCTCCAGTTAAGCTGATAATGACCATTGTCCGGACCTTTTGGTGATGAAGCTCCAACATATCCTGTGGGTCTTGGAAAAGTACCGTTTCCTAGAAGACCCTCATGCTTTGAATCTTGCGAAGAACGATGTGACTGACTGCTAAAACGCCTTCCAGAATCTGCATGACTGAAGTGAATGATAGAAACAATAGGTAGGCGGGAAGAAAAAATATTCTTCGTTGCCAATGAAGGAAGATAATAGACCAACATCTGCAGCATGCAGATAAAAAAAAAACTAGAAAATAAGGATGATTCTAAAATGTGAATCTGTATGAGAATCAAAAAGTGAAAAACAAGCCAAAAAAAATAATGACTAACACAGCATTTAAGCACAAACACATGGCGCAGAACTTTTCTTTTTTGTGTTGATGTCCAAAGTTAGTGAGTTTATTCACCAAAACTATTATTTTAAGGTGAATGCTATCATAAGTACCTTACAAAGTTTCTCTTGTTCCATTTTGAGGAAAGTGGACTAATTAGGACTATATCGTTGTTTTAGCGAACTAAAGGCAATCATGCAACGAAAATAAAATCCACGGAATTGACTTCAAATTCGACAATATTTTGTTCAAATCTTTGACCAAAAAAAATACGGAAGAAGTACACCCATGCGATTCCAAGAACTCAGCCAACAAGAAACAGCCAAAAATCAAAGATTTTCACTACTGTTCTTCATCTACGATTGGAGTGAACAAAGTAAATGAGAGCGACCTAAAGGATCTTGTTGGATCTAGTAGATTGGAGCCAAATTTGGTCATTGGTCACCGAATCTAGTTGATTGGAGCCGGATTTGATCGGTCGGGGGAGGAGGTCACGTTGGTTGTTTGAGGGAGGAGCTCACGCTGAGAGGTCAGAGGAAGAGTTGGCGCTGGACCGTTGGTATGCCAGGGGAGGAGGTCGCGTTGGTTGATTGAATGAGGAGCTCACACAAGGAGGAGTTTCCGCTAGGTGGTCGAAGGAGGAACTCTTGCTAGCTGGCCATTAAAGGAGCTATTGTTGGTACGCTAGGGTAGGAGCCCGCGCTGGGAAGCCGTGGGAAATGCTCGTGTTAGTACACCGAGGGAGGAGTTGACGCTGGGAGGAACTTGTTATAATATCAGGTGTGATAAATTAGTTCCACATCGGATATTGGATAGATAGGGTCCAATATATATAGTGAAAAAGGCCCATATCCCATGAGCTTAAGCTTTTGGGATGGTTTGGTGTCCGACTCAAAATGGTACCAGAGCTTCAGGTTCGAAGCTGTGCAAACTCTTAAGACCGAAATTACCGTGATGGTCGAGTAAAAAAAATTCTTAATTAAGAGTGTTAAAATTGATGTGGTCAAATCACACCTTAAGGGGGAGATTGTTATAATATCAGGTGTGATAAATTAGTCCCACATCGGATATTGGATAAATAGGGTCCAATATATATAGTGAAAAATGCTCATATCCCATAAGCTTAAGCTTTTGGGATGGTTTGGTGTCCAGTTCACTATATTATTCTACTTCGACACTCTTTCGGCTCCCCTAACAAGAACTTCCAGTCAGAAAATGATCTCGCACAGAAAAGCCTCGTACTCGTTGGACAAAGGAGAAAGACGGAGGTTAAAACTAAATTGAGCTCATTCCGCTCAATTTTTGTAAAATTTAAATCCAAAATTGAGGGAAACTTAGAATTGTCGACTTTCGTCTTGAAATCAAATTAAACATTAAAATTAAAATTTTTAATTTTTTAATTATTTAATTCTCTTACTTTCAAAATTTTGAAACTCACTGACAGAGGACGTTTGTTTTTTTTTTTTTCCTTCTTATGTGAGCTTTCTACCTCATTCCCACCTCTTTCCTTGTCTTCCACAGGGCTGCTGTCAATATTCACCCTGTTGCCTCGCTGGACCCCCTGCCCGTGTTCTCGGAGTTGCCTAAACGATTGCTCCTCCGTCGCTCGCGTTGCTCGTGCCTGCACCCGCGCCGCTCTACTGCCCCAAGAGGCTTGCTGCCACCCCTCACCTGCACCATCCACGTCACTTTCTCCTTCCTTTGCACCCGAGCCTTCGATCCGCCTCTATTAAGCGATCTTGCTGTCAGATCCGGGTGAGATCCCAGTCGCCGGCGTGGTGGGAGCTCTGCAACCGCCCGAACCCTCTAATTGCCATCGTCGACCTTCCTGTGTCTCGCCATAAGTAAGGGCTTATGCCATGGCCACCGGTTTCCATCACCACTCCGGCAGCCCCATTGCCGCCCAGAGCCACTGGAAGTGGCTGCCCGTGCTGTTTCCAATCACCGGAGAGGGTAGCTTCCTCACATACGCCCCTTCCAAGTTATTGGGGAAGGCACCCCTATTATTGTGGATCGCCTTGTTGCTGCCATGGGGCGGCTTTGCCATCGCCTATAACCCTTGAAGCAGCCGTAGGTCTACACTACATCGCGCCTTGACTCGAGCTATTGTGGGGCGGTCCTGCACTGTTGCTTTGCCCCAATGTCGCCTGCAGTTTGTTGTCGATTGCCAGAGGCTGAGTCCGGTTGCGTCTAGCTCGATTCGACCAGGAAGAAGAAGGAGAGGGGACGTAAGCTCAGTGACGAAAGTAGGAAAGAATAATGGTGGAGGAGGAGATTGTATGGGGAAGACGGAGGAAAAAAAAAAGGGGAAAAGTAAAAATAATAAATAATAAATAAATAAAGGTTGAGGCCTGTTGTAAAAAATTTTTTTTTTTAAAGTTACTTCAAAAGTAAAAAGGAAAGAAATTTTTTTTTATTATTATCTTGATTCACATATTTTTGAAATTAGATCTAAGATGAATTTGTAGGTTCCCTCAAAATTAATCTAACCTAAGAATAATTTACAATTTATCTAAAAGTCAATTTAACCTAAGATCGATTTGTGAACTCATTTGAAAGTTAATTCAACCTAAGATTGGATCTAATATCCATTAAAGATCCAATAAAAATTCAATAAGGGTTAGATTTAAGATCCAGTAAATATTCAATAAGTATCCAATAAAAATTAGATCCAAGATCTTTTAAAAATCTCATAAGAATTCAATTAACATTGGATTCAAAATTCATTAAAAATTCAACAAAAACCTAATAAGCATTGAATCCAAAATCTATTAAGGAGCCAATAAGAATCCAATAAGACTGGGTCCAAAATCCATCAAGGGTCTAATAGAAATCCAACAAGGGTTGAGCTAAGATTTGACTAGGATCAATTCTAAGATCCAATAAGAGTTAAAATCAAGATCTAATAAAGATCAAATTCAAGGTCTATCAAAGGTCAACCCAATTTGAATTGAATCAAATTATATTTAAATCAAAGCCAAATCTAAATATCAAATTGAATTAAATCAAATTTGAACCAAAATCAAATCTGAACATCGAATTGAGCTAGATTTGAACAAAAACCAAGTCTGAATCTAACTAAATTCAAATTAAGCGGAGTTAGTCGATAATAAGCACAAAACCATTCATGACATCTCAAATTTAATCAATAATAGACAAAAAAAATCATTGATTGAGAAAATCATAAATGATTAGTACAAGCCAAAAATCACTAATCATTTCAAGTCGAATTAAGATAGACTTGAATTCGCTTAGTTAGTTAACTAAACATCAAATTTGAAGAAAGCTCACTGACACAAGCATAAAATAATTAGTGATACTTCAAAGTTAATTGACACAAGTTAAAAAAACCATTAATTTTCAAATAAAAAATGATTCACATAAGTTAAGACGGCAAATATTCTTTCAAACCAAACCAAAATAGAACAAGTTTGAGCTTGCTTAGTTAGTCAACCAAGTATCGTATTTAAAAAATATTAATCGACAATAAGCATAAAGTTATCGATAGCACTCTAAGCTCAATCAATATAAGTATAAATCCATTGGTGACATTTGAAACTTAATCGACAATAAGCTATAAGTTGTTGGTTATTAAATCGAGAGTGATTAGTATAAGCCAAAATCGCTAATCATTATCTCAAATCAAACATAATTAAAGTAAATTTGAACTCACTTAGTCAGTCAATTAAGCATTGTGTTAGAAAGAAGTTAACCGACAATAGGCATAAGATCGTCAGTAACACTTCAAGTTCAACTAACACAAGCATAAAACTATTAGTAGCATTTCAAACTCGATTAATAATGAGCTAAAAGTTATTGATTATCAAATCAAGAGTGATTGGCAAGATCATTAATCATTCTCTGAAATTAAAGATCAAAAGATGTCAACCAATAATAAGGAAAAATTATTAGTAGTACTTTAAAAATTAATGGGGTTAACTACCATAAGCCAAGATAGTCAATCACATCTTAAAATCATGTAAAAATATTAGCATTCACTAAGAATCAAAATAAGTATTCAACTGAGTCAAGTTCCACTTAGTCAAATACATGAAAGAGGAGTAACGACGAACATCAATTCTTTTCCATTTTCTTTCTCATTTCATACTTTTTATAATGATAAATTTAAAATTTTCAAATTGTAAAGTGAGGATATACATTTACTTAAATCATATGCCCTTCTTTAAATTAATGAAATTATATATATTTTTTCTTTATATCTATATTTTATTAGATAGGTTTCTTAATTTAGAAGATTCGTGATAATTATTGAGATAATTAACTATAGGAGTTTAGATATGTTAGAAATCATATTCTCACAGTACTTTATTACGCACTCAAATTTCTCAAATTTTATTTATTATTTTAAAATTATTTATCGAAATTTCTTAACTATTTCAAGTGGTCAATTGCAACTCCATACTACTGTTCAAATTAATTGATGTGACCTTTCTTATCTTGAAAAACTTTTGTCACTTCTGATCATTTGAAATGCAGTGGTATGTAAATGACCATTTTATTATTTGCTTATATTCTAACTTTTTTTAGTAAAGGTTGTTATTGGGCTTGGTCGAGGATAAAATAGTAATTTACAAGTTTGGCATAATGGTCTTAACTTAGAGGGCAAATTTACTCTCCATTCCAGTGAGGACAATGACTAATATGAATTATTGATATAAAAAATTAATCCTATGGATGATAATAGAGATCAATGGCAGGAGCATCTGTACAAACTTTTAAATTTAAAGAATATAGGTGCAATTACAACATAAGTATAGTGCAGCTAGGGCAAGGCAAAAGGTCTGTAAGATTCTAGTTAAGAAGCTGTATAACATGATAGGAGTAGTATAGATACCTTTGCTAACTGTTATCTTCCAAGTGTAGAGGTCCCAGAGGGTCTTAGGAGCAGTGGAATGGTCAAACATTTTTGTGTTATTGTTTTTTTAATGTCAATTGCCTATATTTTTTAAAATTTTATCATATTTTTTTCTAAATTTTAAAAATACATACAACTCCTTAAAATTTTACCAAATTAAATAATTTTTATTAAAATTTTAAAAATTGCATATAACTTATGGAAATTTTATCAAATTGCATATTTCTCCTTTAAATAGAATTAGGAATATTTAGAATATATATATTATTTAACGTTGTTTACACCAAAATAAAAAAATGAAGTTACTCCTGTCCTAATTAAAGGTGATGTAATGAAGAATAGAGTGAAAATGGATCCTAAATTTAATTTATACGGAGTCCCAAATTAAACCTAAACTGAATCCTAATTCTAGTCGAAATAAGACCAAAATGAATTTAAATAATATTAGGGAAAAAATTATTATTTTATATCTTATATTAAAATTTAATCCAAAATAAACCAAAATAAGTTTAAACCAAGCCAAAGAAAAAATTTTTTATTTTACATCTTAGGTTAACTTTTAATCTAAGATAAACCTCTTAGTTGGATAATAAAGAGTTTTTTACAATAATAATTGAACCACCAAAATCTCCTTTAACTAGTTCAACATTATTTTTACTTTTTTACTTTAGTCTAAATGACGTTAAATAATATATATTTTCATAATATTTTTAATTTTAATGGTAAATTTATACTAAAATTTTGTTTATAACATATCCAAGAATCCAAAGAAAAAATATATAATTTTTTAAGTTTGTAAGATAAATATGCAAGTTGGTAAATTTTAAAAAATTATATTTTTGAGAAAAAAATATGTAATTTGATAAAATTTGAAGAAGGTATATATACTTTTTTAAATTTTAAAAAAATATAATTTTATAAGATCTCAAATAATTATATGCAATTGATCTTTTTTTTAATTTTGGAGATGTCTCTTTCTAGTTGATTTCTCGACTTTAAATAAATTTTTAAATCTAACATTCTTATAATGTTTCATTAAAAAAAGTTCTATTACAAGAAATCTAAAAGATAAAAATCTAAATAAGAAATCTTACAACTATCATACAATGAGTGCAAAACACATAATACTAGTATATAGGGTGATTTGCATATAATTTCTTATAAACTTGTGAAATTATACATAACACTTCGAAATTTTAGAATTACATATAATCCAAAGAGTGGATTTTGATCATTCAAATTTAGTAGAAAAAAAGCAAAAATCATTCAGATTTGATCTTTGCTCCATCTTCATCATGCACCATCCAATTGCCATAAATATTTTCTTTAAGGGTGTTAGAGACTACATGAAAAGTTTATCTCAGGTTTGGTTATCCAAAGAGTGGATTTTGATCATTCAAATTTAGTAGAAAAAAAGCAAAAATCATTCAGATTTGATCTTTGCTCCATCTTCATCATGCACCATCCAATTGCCTATTTGTTTGATATCAATGTTGTTGAAATCCTCTATTCTATCTGTCGGTCGTTGCCACCTCTAACAAATCCTTGCCTACATCATCACCTTAGGCATATGGCATGACCCATTCATTGTTGCCTACCTCATTGCCTCTTGCCACCTCATGTTGCTCTTTAAATTTTAATGATGATCAAATTAGGATTTAACAAATTTATTAAATTTATGATAAGATTCAAGCTTACCAATATTTATCCAAACTTCGAAAGATTGAGCTTAAGATAAAACTTGAAAATGATGACTAAAAAAATAAGAGTATAATGATAATTTAACGATGAAACATGGAGATTATACTGAGAGCTCAAGAATGCTCAAAATGTGATATCAACTCTCATAAATTAGGTTTAGCTTTTTATTCTTTTATTGAGTCAAGGATTTGATTGTTAATTTATTAGAGTTCTCTTTTGAACACCTTAATTAGTTTAGAAATGCCCTCATCGATTTATTTTCTATTTATCTAAATTAATTTAATTTTGTGTTAAATTATTATTAAATTATGATTGCAAATAAATTTTTAGCTAAATTTCTATCAGGTTCAGTTGTCTAATTGATCAGTTTGGATGCCTGAACCCATCAAACAAAAAAAATAATATTATGGTTCTACAAAGTCTGATGACCAAACTTTGAGTTAGGTTATCCAAATTTCGATGTTTGGTCACTTGAACATGTAAAAACAAAACTTATTATCTAGATTTTTTGACTATTGGAAGAGTTCAATCGTGAGTTTGGTCAACCAAATCTGTTAGAAATAGTCGGGAATGATTTTCAATAACTAGTTTTTACATCTAATGGTTATAAAAAGACTTGAGACTTCTTTATTTGATGAGAAAAATTAGGTTTCATTATCTTAGAAACAGAGCCACCCTCTCAAAACTTTGTTGGCTCAATAAGGGATCCAATTGATCTTAAACCTTCAAATCTTTATTGTCCTTATTTTTATATCCTTGAGAGGTTCTTGTGTGAGAATTTTTTTCTCAATCTTTATCATTGTAATTCTTCTAAGTTGTTAGAAAAGGAGTGTTATTCTAGATTTAAGAGGAATGATGAGTGTTACTTTATTTATCTTATGCATCCAAATTTGATTGATTGATTATCCAATTTGATATTAATTAAAAAATTATATCACATAAATTTATATATTGATCATTCTCATTTGATTTAATTATTTTATTAATTAAGATTTACTTTTGATCATCTATTTATGTTTGAAATGTTTTTGAATTTTGAATCATAGAAAGCTTGCTATATTCTTATAAAACCTAATTTAACCCTCTCCTTCTTCGACCTCGCCCTAGCCAACCTTGACTTTTTCTCAACGTTGTGTCTTACCATTCACAATCATGATTGGTGCCAACTCTCTTGCCCCAACTCTGTCCTTTCCCTCCTTCTCTTAGGTCGCATGCCCTAGTCCAATTTTTCTCTGCTTCACCTTTTTCTCCCTTTTTCGTGCCACTTCTTGCATTAACCCTTCCTCCCCAACACCACCTCTATTATCCATAACCTTGTGATCTGTATGGTCTTGAAAAAGATACATATGTCATTACCTCACTATTACATGTCTATACATACAAAGACTTGATGGATTATGTACTTTTGGTATTTGACAAAATACCTATAAAAATTGAGAGAGACATAAACGGAGAGGGAATGGAGGAGATGACAGAAAGAGGAGATTATCGACCAACATTGGAGAAGAAGAATAAAAACAGAGTTCGATCGTTTGAATTTAGAGTTTGATTGTTCGAATTTAGTTGGTTAAAAATTAACTATGAATTAACATAAGAATGGACGATAGAAACATATTTACAATTTCGGTGAAAACTAAAAAATATATACAAATTTTAAATTTTAAAAAAATTATATATAATTTAATAAATTTATAAGGAGATGTATACAAATCACCCTAACATGTATAATGAAAGCATAGTAAAAAAATGAAATTTCAAACAAAAATGAATCACTTTCATATTTAAAGCTCAAAAAAAAAATCAACCATTTTTTTTTCTGATTTCAAGACACTTTCCTCCATGAATCATCTTGCTGTCTGAATTTATGGTTATCCGAACATCAAAACAGAAGAAGCAAATTAATCATTTAACTTGCCACTTGCCAATTAACAAATATTGTTGATGGCGCACGGATATGTGATAATCCAAGTTCGAACTAGATTTAAAATTTGAGTCGCTACAACTCATCTCCTCACTTGCAAGACAAATTCAGACCGGAGGTGACTAGCTAAAATTGCTTCCATTACCTTCTTCAATGTGGAATTAAAAGGCACTTACTGCATGCACCGCGGAACAATCAAACAAGGCACTCATTTATTGTGCGAAGGCTTCGTTCATTGCGTAAAAAATTCGTCAAACTTTCTGGTCTTCGTCTCTATCAGTACTGGGCAATAACAATTTTTCTCAAAAAAAAATTGGAAAAAAAAGGGAAATAAATCTCGAATGGGACATGCTCTCCGAGCCAAATTCTAAGAAGCGCACAAGGCCACTTGCAAGAGAATAATTCAAGCCCATCTTGTCTGCTTTCCAATATCTCCATTTTACTGTCATGCGATGTATTGTAGCTATTCAACTATTGTTTTTACAGACACTTCCAAACTAGTCACAGATCACAAACTCTTTGATCAGCAAACACATCTCCAAGAACTCCAGTCCACCATTACCTCTCCACATCGCCCGCCGGCGGCCGCCGTCGCTTAACCAAGAGCTCCAGCTGCCGGCAAGTGTTCGACCCGAAGAGCGCGAGCCACGCGACGATGGGCGTGCCGAGCACGACAAGGCCGAAGGGGACCATCCACACCTGCTCGTTGAACGGGTGGAAGGCAAGCGCCCACCACACCAATAGCGCGCCGCCCGCCAGGCTGACCGCCATCAGCGCCGCCGTGGTCGCTACCGACGCCGCCTTCTTCCTTGCTTCCGCGGCCCACGGTTGTGCCGCCGGCGGCTCCTCCATTGAGGCTAGAAATGGAGCAGGCCACGGTGGGCCATGCCAGCTGCTGGTGAGGCTGCTATGAACGGCCAAATAAATGTCAATGACCACGGGGGATAATAGAAATCATAAATGCGAAGGGCAGCCGTTTTGGATTTGTTTACTTGTTTGAAAGAAGGCTTTGACGAAAAGGTGCACAATACATATAGATTGGAAGGCACATTTGAGAAGTGGCAGTCTGGTGCGGTGTACGTGCGCGCGCGTTCGCGTCTGTTTCCCGGTTCGGCTGAGTCCGGTTGGATCTGGATCGGTTGTCATCTGTCTCTCCCTTAAATTATAGGGCTAATTACCCACCTATAATTAGTCTTAATTATCTATAATTCTTGTAATTTTCGAAATTACTCACATCATCCCATTTTTCAAAATTATTATTTAATCAAAATTTTTTCAAAAAATTTCGATTTTACTTTCCGTTATTTTTATAATTAAATTCTTAAAAATTTATTTTCTCACTTCCACTCTTTTTTCCAAAACATTTATAAATAAATCCTTGAAATATTTTTATTTATAAAAAAATTCAAATGTTAATAATTTTCAAAAAAATATTTATAAAAGAGATGAAATATTTTAAATATTATATAAATAAACCCTAATATTTGTATATTTACAAATAAGCCCCTTGAATTTTTTTATTTATAAAAAAAATCCAAATATTAATATTTTTATATGAAAATTTATAAAAAGGACCTTAAATATTTTAAATATTTTACAAATAAACCCTACATAAAAATGTAATTACAAATTTTATATTTGTGAATTTACAAATAAGTCCCTTGAATTATTTTTATTGATAAATAAATAG
>RXID01011078.1:0-41570 GCA_005019695.1 Trichopus zeylanicus subsp. travancoricus
CCCAAGCTCCATCCGAAAGCTGTATGTGTATGGGATACGAAAGATATTCTCGCCAATATACATACGCCGCTGTTTCAGCTTGCGGTTGGCAGTCTGCTTGGAATTTATGCCGCTGAAGTGGACGATGAAGCTATTCCCTTCAGTGGCCTCCAGTGGGATAGATGATTTGTCTATACAACAGGTGGTCGCTCCTGTGTCCAGAATTGCCCTGACCTGAAATTTAGAAAGACCAGGAATTTCGAGTTCGACCTGCATGTTGTATAACATGTTTTTAACAATCCTTTGCCCAGGTTGCTGCTGCTTCTCCTCCGGGCTTGTTGCAGAAACCTTGTGGATACTTTCCTGTATCCACACATTTGCTCCCTCAGTGCTGCTGATTCCCTTGCCCTTCTCCCGTAGCCTATCTCCCTCCGCAAGCTCCCTTTGGCTTTGTAGGAGTTCGCCTTCAAGCTCCAACTCCTGGACTTTCTTCTTATAATACTCCACTTCTGCTCTGATACGAGGGGCTGGCTTGTGAATGAAGGCTAAGGCTAGCTTATGGCTGAAGAAAAGTAATAGGTGCTGCGCATGCTTTGTCTGTACTATGAGCATGTGCCTACTTATCCTTGTCTGTACTATTTCTATAGTTTGTCTGCATTTCCTGTAGCAGAAGCGAAGTCATACTTATCGCTTCTGCTTGTAACTACCAGCCCTATATAAATCAGTGGGCAGATATCAAATAAATCATCGAGAAAGAGTTTTGAATCACTTCTTTGGCTGATTATTTCTTGTAAGTTTCCTGTTTAAATTCTGGTTTAGGGCGTTATTTTCCTGTTTTTCCTGTTTATCTTGTTCTGCGCATGACTGGTATCAGAGCCTGGCTGTTATTGATTTCTGCTTGAGCCTAGTTTTTGGGGATCTCTCCTGCAATTTCTTTCATTACGAACACCTTGAGGATTAAGTACGGTTTGGGGGTTTAAACGATTGATTTGAAAAGAGGAAAAAGAACGGATCTCGTCTTGGCAAGAGAGCTGTAAGACCAAGTAAGACGTCCGTGTGATTCTCTTCATCTCATTCTTCCGTTTGGACAAACAACCTGGCTTAAAAATTTTTGGGTTCGTTGATGTCCGATGTTTGGGAGAGGTCTGTACAAGACTGGTATAGCAAATCAAAAACCGCTAATTTAGAGTACCTTGATTTAACCACCTCTCAGGGAGTAACCCTGAACCAGTTAGCCAATAATTTGGCCGTTGTTTATGATAGGACTTACCTTTCGTCCAGAGTCCATCTAAAGCATTTCAAACAAATCCTTGAACGCTGTGAGTACCTTGAACAAGAAACCCTAGAGCTAAAGAAGGCAGTTAAAACCTTAACCTCAGTATTTCTAGATAATCGACCACCATCCAGTGAGGAGCTTCGTAGTCTAATTACAAAACTTCAGAAAAAGCCAAGCCACCCAGAGGAGAATTCTCTAGAAGACCTACACCTAACACTAAAAGGAATCCAGGAAAACTTGTGCTTCCTGGTGCAGCTGCAGGAGAAGGCTCCTAGAGAAGCAAAAGGCAAGTTGCGGGTATTCCGTGACCCATTTCAAATTTTGAAGGAGGAGAACAGCAAACTCGGCGATAGTAGCAATATATAATGGCCGGTCAACCATCCTCCTCCGCCTCACTCCCCTTGTTTGAAGATAGAATCAGGGAGTATAGTCGGGGGCGGCGAAAACTCCACAACGCGCAGCAGGGAGCCAGAAGGCTCAGAAGGCGCCTAGTTGGAAAATCGCTGCCACAGCAGGTCCTTGAGCAGCACATTGATCCACAGGCTGATCTCAGGACCTCAATGAAGGAGCGGGCCTCTATCATCCCAGCAGAGGTCCTGTACCATTCAAGGAGTGACGACGACCACCACCGGGTTTACATGCATAGGTCTGAGGAGGCCATATTATGCACAGATGATGACCAGCAAGACCGGAAGTTCATTCAGGAAGGGAGCTTCCGGCAACTCCAGCAAAGTGGCTTCAGGTATATCCATTTGGGTATACTCCGGGTGAGAATACAGGCCCTTCACAGGCAAGAGGAGGGCACAATGTCTCTTGTTCTCTTCAGGGACATTCGATGGGTCGGAGATAGATCCATAATAGCCACTATGGAAGTCGACCTGACCAGGGGAAGTCAGCTCGTTTACATCATCCCCAATATTATGCTAACAATAGGGGACTTTTACAGGAACATCCAGGTGTCTATACTGACAAAAGGGTATAAGCAGTGGCAGAATGGCGAAGCCAACCTGCTAATCACCAGGGGTCTTATCGGCAGACTCTTAAACACCCCGAATATTGGCTTCGCCTACGAAGTGGAGGGAGTCGTAGAGTACCTCGTAAGCCACGGAGTGAAAGCACTCCCAGGGAGGCGATACACAGCAGAAAGCCTTCAGGGCCTCAACTAGGTCATTAGGCCAACAAAGGCCCTGGGCTCACTACAACCAACCGAGGTACTAAGCAAAGAATTAATTGACGGAAGTATTGCCCTTAGCTTCCGGAACTATGCAGATGTTACCCCACGGGTGTCGGTATACTCGAAGGAGGAAGAGTTACCGAGTGATGAGGAGGAAATCACCAGGCACATAGTAGCAGCGTTCCTGGTTTCAGAGTCCGACCACGAGCAGGCCGCTCCTGAGGGAATCCATGCAGGGGATGCACGCCCAGGGGCCTCTGCACCTCAGTCCATGGTTGTAACTCAGGAGAAGTCTGATGACGTGGACGAAACCTACTTTTCCTGCCTCATAGACAAGGAGTTCCAAGGAGGAGGAACAACTGACTATCCAGTTAGAAAGGAGGAGTCAGCAAAGGGCCAGGATCCCTACCAGGATGGGAATGAGCCCGAACCAATCTGGGACAGGTACCCAGATGATGACATTGAGGAAGGCGGCAATGTAATCGCCGCAGGGTTCGAAGACCCCAGCCCCCAAAGTGAGCTTGAGTACCCGGCGCTCAGGCGGTTATCGGAGGCGCTCTACTTATCTAGCGCCGTCACCTCACCATATCAGCCCCCTGCTGATACATCGATGGGACCGCCAAGCTACCCCCCCGCAGAAGCTTCACACAGGCAAGGGCCAACTTTCAGGGTCCCTGAAAGGGCCACATTCCGAAGGGCGGTCAATAACAAAATGTGGACCTTACCTTCAGCCCAGCAGAACGGGGGAGCCCTCTTTGTTATCCCAGAGCAACTGGGAATGTTTGACGATGCATTCTCTCGGTGGGAATCGGTGACCAGGAATCATGTGGCCAGCATTGCATTCACAGATGTCAGAGACAAGCTGGACTACATTGAGAATCTCCTTGGGGAAGTGGAAAAACTCACATGGATTCAGTGGTGAATGTAGTACAGCACTGAATACCAAGGATTACTGACCACCGGAGAAGGGCGAGAAGGGACGCAGAACATCTTGTCCCAAATGAGGCACGTCTTCACACTGGAAGACCCAACCACAGGTTCCACAGCCATCCAGGACGAGGCCTACAGAGACCTCGAGCGCCTGTCCTGTGACAATGTCAAAAACATTGTCAAATTTATGAACGACTACCTGAGGCTTTTAGCTAAAACAGGGAGATTGTACACAGGGGCAGAACTCTCCGAGAAATTCTGGCTAAAGATGCCTGCTGACCTGGGCAGGCGTATCAAAGAAGCATTTGACCACTGATATTCGGGAGTAACGGTGGGGGTGTTGCCTCGCATTCTCTTCGCGCACAAGTTCTTAGAGGCAGAATGCAAGGAGGCCGCCTTCAGAAGATCGCTGAAGGATCTATCATTCTGTAGCCAGATCCCAATACCTGGCTACTATCAGAAGGAGAAGAAGTATGGCTTAAGGAGGTCTACAACCTACCGAGGTAAGCCGCATGAAACCCATATACGAGTGGAGAAACGAAAGCACCTGATAAGAAACAGGAAGTGCAGGTGTTTTCTATGTGGGCAGGAAGGGCACTTCGCACGAGAGTGTCCCAACGAGAAGCGGAATGTTCGAAGGATGGCTGTCTTCGAACAACTCTCCATACCAGAGGACTATGACGTTCTGTCAGTCCAAGAAGGAGAAGCCCAGAGCGACGCCATTTTCAGCTTTTCGGAAGGAGAGGGCGAGGAGCTGGAGCATGCCCTCAAAGCAATGCTCCCCAGCACCCGAGAAACAATTTATATGCTAGGGGAGATAGAAGGGAGCTATCGGCCACTCATCAAGCTGCCACCAGAACAAATGAGTTGCCTGCACCAGTGGGAGCACAACGAATTCATACTGGCGCAGCATGAAAACTGCTCATGTTGTAAGAGGAAGACACTGCAAAGAGCAAGGATCCACTGCTCGGGGTGTAAGGTAACTGCATGCAACCTCTGTGGCCCTTTCTATTTTAAGGAGCAGGTTCCAGTTACGCCAGCGGCACCAGCACAACTTTCCTCGCACCAACTAATCCAGGAACAAGCAGTACTACATATCCTGGTGCAATGGTGAAATTGAAAGGCTGAAAGCAGAAGTGGAGTATTATAAGAAGAAAGTCCAGGAGTTGGAGCTTGAAGGCGAACTCCTACAAAGCCAAAGGGAGCTTGCAGAGGGAGATAGGCTACGGGAGAAGGGCAAGGGAATCAGCAGCACTGAGGGAGCAAATGTGTGGATACAGGAAAGTATCCACAAGGTTTCTGCAACAAGCCCGGAGGAGAAGCAGCAGCAACCTGGGCAAAGGATTGTTAAAAACATGTTATACAACATGCAGGTCGAACTCGAAATTCCTGGTCTTTCTAAATTTCAGGTCAGGGCAATTCTGGACACAGGAGCGACCACCTGTTGTATAGACGAATCATCTATCCCACTGGAGGCCACTGAAGGGAATAGCTTCATCGTCCACTTCAGCGGCATAAATTCTAAGCAGACTGCCAACCGCAAGCTGAAACAGAGGCGTATGTATATTGGCGAGAATATCTTTCGTATCCCATACACATACAGCTTTCGGATGGAGCTTGGGGACGGGATACAAATGATAATTGGCTGTAATTTTATCAGAGCTATGCAGGGATGGGTAAGAATTGAGGGAAGTATTGTTACATTTTACAAAAACCTCACCGTTATAAATACAACTCCAGTTGTAGCCATGACAGCAGCACTTGAAGAGCTTGACCTGGAGGAGGATGAATACATCAGCATGCAGGAAGCTGTGTACTACAACCAAGAGAAAACTCGAGAGACATTCGTAAGAAAGTTTGAGCCACTGATAAAGCGACTCAGAGATGCAGGATACATCGGTGAGAACCCCCTCCAGCACTGGTCGAAGAATCAGGTGGTCTGCCACCTCGATTTGAAGAACCCAGAGTTTACCATCACCGACAAACCGCTAAGGCATGTGACGCCCCAACTTCATGATGCCTTCAAAAAACATATCCAGGCCTTGCTGGATATAAAGGTAATTAGACCAAGCCAGAGCAAGCACAGGACAACCGCCATTATCGTCCACTCCGGCACAAGTGTTGATCCAGCAACGGGGCGTGAAGTCAAGGGGAAGGAACGCCTCGTCTTCAACTACAAAAGGCTTAATGATCTGACCAACAAGGATCAATATAGCCTCCCCGGCATCAACACGATCTTGAAGAGGGTAAGCCGAAGCAAGATATATTCAAAGTTTGATATGAAGAGCGGATTCCACCAGGTTGCAATGCACCCTGATTCAATAGAATGGACCGCTTTCTGGGTTCCAGAGGGGCTGTATGAATGGCTGGTAATGCCATTTGGGCTAAAGAATGCACCAGCGGTGTTTCAGAGAAAAATGGACAAGTGTTTCTCAGGAACAGAACATTTTATAGCAGTATACATTGATGATATTTTAGTTTTCTCAGAGACAGAAGAGCAGCACGCAGAACACCTGAGAAGCATGCTAAGGATCTGTGAGGACAACGGTTTAGTCCTAAGTCCTACAAAGATGAAGATTGCTGTCAGAGAGGTTGAGTTCTTAGGCGCCATCATCGGCAGCCAGAAGGTAAAACTCCAACCTCACATTATAAAGAAAATTGCAGCTGTCCAGGATGAAGAGCTGAAGACCACCAAAGGGCTCCGGTCATGGCTTGGTATATTGAACTATGCCCGTAGTTATATACCAAACTTGGGCAAGTTACTGGGACCGCTCTACGCCAAAACGAGCCCTACAGGGGAAAAGAGGTGGAACTCACGGGATTGGGACCTGGTCAAGCAGATCAAAAATTTAGTACAAACACTGCCGGACCTTGAGGTGCCACCCGAAGAAAGTTACATGATACTAGAGGCCGACGGCTGCATGGATGGATGGGGAGGCGTCTGTAAATGGAAGATGCACAAGTTTGACCCCAGATCAACAGAAAAAGTGTGCGCGTATGCAAGTGGGAAGTTCAACCCTCCCAAATCGGCAATTGACGCGGAGATACATGCAGTAATGAATTCTCTGGAGTCTTTGAAGATTTATTACCTTGATAGGCCCGAGCTGATCATTAGAACTGATTGCCAGGCGATAATCAGTTTCTCTAATAAATCAGCTGGTAATAAGCCATCCAGGGTAAGGTGGCTTGCATTTGCTGACTACATCACAGGAACGGGAGTCACCGTTCAGTTTGAACATATTGACGGGAGTAATAACCAGTTGGCAGATTCACTATCCCGTCTTGTTCACTCTGTTATAAATGCAGGATGGCCAGCAGAAGCGGAACAGGAGCGCCTGCACTTAATATCACTAGCACTACAGGAGGCCCAGGCGCTACCTCAGGACAGCAAACTACACTATCTGCCAGGACTACTGCACCAGTTCTGCAATACAAGCAGCTACTCCAACTCCTCAGCACCAAATCAATTTCCCCCGCTGCACGAGCTTCAATCAAAGCTGACTTACAGCACATTGAGGAGCAAACCTCCCGAGAGGCCATATCAGCGCTGATCCAGTTTCGGGAGTTACATGCTTTGAAGACCAATGAGTGCTACAGGTTACAGGCCTCAGATAAATTTTGGGCCCAGTGGTATCCATCCACGCGACAAGTAGATGAGCAACTGGGGCGGGCCCTTAACCTGACTATTTCTTCAGCCCATCGAGCTCGTTCTTTTCATCTCTAGGTCCAGGCCCATTACCCACACCATCAGCAGAAGCGTGGTGGGCTGGCTTGTGAATGAAGGCTAAGGCTAGCTTATGGCTGAAGAAAAGTAATAGGTGCTGCGCATGCTTTGTCTGTACTATGAGCATGCGCCTACTTATCCTTGTCTGTACTATTTCTATAGTTTGTCTGCATTTCCTGTAGCAGAAGCGAAGTCATACTTATCGCTTCTGCTTGTAACTACCAGCCCTATATAAATCAGTGGGCAGATATCAAATAAATCATCGAGAAAGAGTTTTGAATCACTTCTTTGGCTGATTATTTCTTGTAAGTTTCCTGTTTAAATTCTGGTTTAGGGCGTTATTTTCCTGTTTTTCCTGTTTATCTTGTTCTGCGCATGTACTGTCACTAAAGCTACTAATACAATAACTACATCTACTGCTACTACTATTACTAAGATTACTACTACTCCAGCTTGAATAACTACTACTTCCTCTACTACTACCACTACTGCTACTTCCACTACTACTCTTCCTCACACTACTACTATTACTACTGCTACTACTATTACCACCTCTGCTACTACAACTACTTCTCCTCCTTCTGCTACTACTACTGCTACAACTTCTGCTACTACTACTACTTCTTCTAATGCTACTACTACTACTACTTCTTCTACTGCTACTACTACTACTACCACTATTACTACAGTTACTACTACTATTGCTACTACTATTGCTGCAACTACTGCTGTTGCTGCTGCTGCTACGACTACTATTGCTACAACTGCTACAACAACAACTACTACTACTACTATTGCTACTACTACTACTGCTGCTGCTACTACTCCACCAACTATTACTACTACTACTGCTACTACTACTACTTTTGCTACTACTACTACAACTGGCACAACTACTATTAACTATACTAGTACTACTACTAGTACTACCACTACCATGTTTGCTTCTACTACTAGTACTTCTACTACTACTATTGCCCGGACTATTACTACTACAACTACCACTGCAGCTACTGTTGCTACACCTACTACTATTACTAGTACTGCTATTGCTACTGTTCCTGCAACTGCTACTACTACTGCTACTACAACTTCTACTATTACAACTATTACTACTACTACTGTTGCTACTATACTGCTACTACACCTACTACTTCAGCTCCTCCTCCTACTACTACTAGTACTACAACTACTACTACTGTTACGACAACTACTGCTACTACTTCCACCACTACAACCACTACTACTACTGCTGCTACAACTCCTCCTCTTAATACTACTAATACAACAATAACTACTACTACTACTACTAGTAATAACAATAATAATACAACTATTTCCACTACTGCTGTTACTGCTACTACTACAACTATTATTGTTATTGCTGCTACTACTACAACCACTACTACTTAACATACAACTACTACTGCTACTAATGCTTCTATTGCCACGACAACTGCTATTGCTTCTGCTACTAGCACTACTAGTACTACTAGGACAACTTTTGCTAATACAACTGATGCTACAAGAATTGCTAGTCCTATTACTGCTACTACATTAGCCTCTGCTACTACTACTACTCCTCCTACTACTACTACTGCTACAACAGTGACTAGTGCTACTATTGCTACTACTGCTATTTATACTGCTATTTATACTGCTATTAACACTATTAATGCTACCACTACCGCTGCTGCTACTGCTATTACTTCCACTACTATGACTACTACTAGGCTATTAATACTATTACCTCTACTACTGCCGCTACTAGTGCTACTATTGCCCATACTGCTAGTACTACAAGTACTACAATAACTACTTCTACTTCTACCACTACTTCTACTACCACTTCTACTACTTCTGCTGCTACTACTATTTCAACTATTGCTACTGCTACTCTTGCTACTACCGCTGCTACTACTACTCTTTCAACTACTACTACTACTCTAGCTGCTACTACTACAACTTCTACAACTACTTCCAATACTACTATTACAACTCCTATTACTACTACTATCTTAGCTACTACTACTACTACTAATACGACTACTATAATTGCTGTTGAAGCTGTTCTTGTTGCTTCTACTAGTCCTATTGCTCCTACTACCACTACTACTACTACGGTCTCTACTACCACTACTACTTCCACTATTGCTACTACCTATACTATTACTACAACTAGTATTGCTGCGACTACTGCTACAGCTTCTACTATTACTATAACTACGGCTACTACGTCTATAACTACTACTGCTAGAACAACTACTACTATTACTACTACTGCTGCCACTACTACTACTACGGTAGCTAATCCTATGGCTACTACTACTACTACTACTGCTGCTGCTATTTCTATTACAACTTCTACTACAACTACTACTGTTTCTCCTATTACTAGTGCTATTGCTACTACTACTACTAGTGCTACCGCTACTACTTTTACTTTTACTCGTACAATAACAACTATAGCTATTACTTTTACTACTACAGCTACTTTTACTACTACTACAAATACTATTATTACTACAACTACTACTACTACTACCACTTCTTCTACAACTACTACTTCTGTTACCACTGCTACCATTGACACTACTACCACTATTACCACTACGACTATTACTAACACCACTTCTACTACTAAAACTATTGCTACTACTACTAACACCACCACCAATACTACTACTCTACTATGCCTACTACAACTACAGCTACTACTAGTACTACTCCTAGCACGACTACTACTACTACTACTCCTACTCCAACTCCTACCACTACTACTATGACTACTTCAACAACTACTACTACTATTTCTACTACTATTACTGCTAGTACTACTACAACTGTTACTAGCGTTACATGTATAATTACTACCACTGCTATTACTACTGCTATTGCTGCTGCTATTGCTATTATTACTAGTATAATTACAAACACTATGATTACAACTGCTACAACTACTGCTACTACGACTACTTCTACTCGTACTCTTGATCCTGCTACCACTGCTGCTACTGTGACTGCTACTACTGCTACTGCTACTCTGACTCCTACTTGTACTACTTCTACTACTACTATTACTACTACTATTACTACTACTACTATTACCACTATTGCTACAACTACTACTATGCCGCTACTACTGCTTCCGCTATTGTTATTGCTACTACTACTGCAACTACTACTGCTGCTACTATTACTTCTTCTACTACTACCATTACTACTATTGCTACTACTACTGCTACTACTACTACTACTACTTCTACTTCTACTGCTAGTACTAGTACTACTTCTACTGTTGTTACTCCTAATACTACTGCTACAACTCCAAATGCTAGTACTACTACTGCTACTACTACTTCAGCTACAACTGCTACTACTACCAGCACTACTATTACTGCTTATATTGCTACTATTACTGCTTCGACTACTGCTACTTATACTGCGACTATTACTACTACTACTCCTCCTACTGTTACTACTACTACTACTCCTACGACCACTACTACTACTACTACTACTACTACTACATCTACCACCACTACTACTACCATTACCACCACCACGACTGATACAACTACTACTATTGCTACTGCTGCTGCTACTACCACTACTATGACTACTACTATGATTATTATAACTACTATTACTATAACAACTACTTCTACTACTACTACTACTGCTACTACTACTACTCTACTACTTCTACTTCTACTACTACTAGTACAACAACAACTACTACTAGTACTACTACTACTACTACTATAACTCTAACAACAACAATAACTACTGCTACTACTACTATAACTCCTCCAACTACTTATACAACTATTGCTACTGCTACTACTACTTCTACTACTACAGCTGTTCCTACTACTACTACTTCTACTACTACTGCAACTACAAGTATCACTACTGCTACTACTACTACTGCTGCCATTGTTGCTCGCGCTACAACTACTTCAACTACTATAGCTACTACTACTACTGCAAGTACTACTGGCACTATTTCTACTATGGCTTCTACTACTACTACTACTACTTTTGCTACAACTACTAATGCAACTACTACTTCTACTACTGCTGTTACTACCTCAACTAGTACTACTCTTGATACTACTACTGCAACTACTACTATTGCTACTATCACTTATACTGTTAATTCCAATACTTCTACTGCAGCAACTATTACTGCAACTACAGGTACTACTATTACTACTTGTAGTAGTACTATTATTGCTGCTGTAGCTGTTGCTTCTACTGCTGCTACAAATACTCCTTCTAGTACGACCACTATCACTACTACTACGGCCTCTGCTACTACTACTACTAGCACTATTGCTACTACCTATGCTACTATTACTACTACTACTACTGCGGCTACCGCCACAGCTACAGCTATTACCACAACAATGGCTAACACTACTATAGCTACAACTACTATTACTACTATTAATACTACTGCTACTTCCGCCACTGCCACTACTACTACTACAACATCTACTACTACTACTCCTCCTCCTCTTATAACTATTGTTACTACTATTGCTGCCACTACTACTATTATTACTACTACTACTACAATAATTACACTACTCCTACTACTACCACTACTACTGCTATTATTGCGGTGACTACTACCACCACAACAACTACTACCACTACTACTGCTGCTGCTTCTAAAACTACTATGACTACACCGACTACTGCTACTATTATTACGGCTACTATTGCAACTACTACTACTACTGCGACTACTGCTACGACTGCTACTACAGCTACTAGCACTACTTCTACTACTACAGCAACTACTACCACTACTTCTAGAACAACTACTACTGTGACTACTACTACTATTAAGACCACCACTACTACTACCACAATGACTATTGCTAACTGTACTTCTACTATTAATACTACAGCTACTACTACTACAACTTTTGCTACCATTACAACTACTATTACTGTTACAACTACTACTCTTACTACTACTACCTCAATTATTACTACTACTACTATAATTGCCACCACTGCTATTACTTCTACTAATTCTATTACTACTACTACTACCACAGTTACTACAACTGCTACTGCTACTACCACTACAACTACTACTCCTAGTACCACCCGTACTCATATTCGTACTACTACTACTACTACTAATCCTAGCACTACTACTACTACTACTAATCCTAGCACTACTACTACTACAACTCCAACTACTATGCCTACTGCAACTCCTACTACTACTGCTATCACTACTATAACAACTACTTCTACTATTTTTGCTACTACTACTGCTGGTACTTCCACAACTGTTACTACTCCTACTTGTATAATTACTATCACTACTAAAACTACTACTACTAGTACTATTACTACTCCTACTACTACTGCTACTAGTACTACCACTATTACCACAACTGCTACTATGCCTACTACGACTACTACTACTGCTACAACTACTACTACAACTTTTTTCCCAAGTACCACTCATGGACATATTCGCCTACTACTACTACCACTCCTAGCACTACTACTACTACAACTCCTACAACTGCTCCTACTCCAACTCATACAACTACTCCTACTACGACTCCTACTACAACTATTACTACTATTTGTTGTATAATTGCAACCACTACTATTACTACTGTTACTACTTTTGCTACTACTACTACTGCTACTACTACTACAACGACTAATGTTGCTACTATGACAACTTCTACTCCTACTCTTGATCTTGCTACTACTACTATTCTGACTCCTACTCCTGCTACTACTACTCTAACTCCTACTTGTACTACTACTACTACTACTACTTTTACTACGGCTACTACTACTACTACTATTGTTCTTATTGCTACTTTTGCTGTCTCTATTGCTGTTGCTACTGCTGCTGCTGCTACTACTAAAACTACTACTGCTAATACTTTTGTAACTAATACCACAACTACTACTACTACTACTTTTACTACTCCTACATCTGCTACTACTACTCCTACACCTACTACTTGTACTACTACTTCTACTACTACTTCTGCTACTACCGCTACACTAATGCAAACTCCTACTTCTACTTCTAATCCAACTCCTACTACTAATACTCGAACTACAACTACACCAGGTACTACTACTCTTACTCCTACTCCTACTCCTACTTCTCCTCCACCTCCTACTACTACTCCTGCTGCTGTTGCTACTCCTATTGCTCTTGCTACTACTACTACCGCTACTGCTGCTACTGCAACTGCTGCTACTACTACTCCTGCTGCTACTACTACTACTACTACTACTACTACTACTACTACTACTACTACGACCACTACCATTTATACTACTATTACTACTACTATTACTACTTCCACTCCTACTACTACTACTTTTGATGCTACAACCACTATTACTGGTGCTGCTACTACTGCTACTACTACAACTACTGCTCCTATGGCTGCTGCTACTACTGTTACAGCTGCTGCTGTTGTTGCTACTACTACTACTACTACTACTAATACATATGCTAATACTACTCCTATTACTTCTATGGTTAAACCTATAACTATAGCTGCACCCACTGCCACTACTAATACTACTGCTGCTACTGCAACTACAACTACTCCTACAGTTCTACCACTACTGGTACTACTTTTGCTAATACTACTACTCCTACTACTACTGCTACAACAACAAGTACTTCCACTACAGCTACTACTACTAATACTAATATTACTACTACTACCACTGTTGTTGCTGCTACTACTACGGGTACTGTCACTACTGCTGCTAGTACTACAGCTACTACCGATGCCGCTGCTATTGCAACTACTACTACCACTACTTTGGTTTCTACAACTGTAGCTACTACTACTACTATTGCTACAACTAATACAACTAGTAAAACTATTCCCACTACCGTTACTACTACTACTACTACTACTACTACTTCTTCTACCGCTGTTGACAGGACCACTACTACAACAACTTCTACCACTTTTTCTGCTACTGCTAGTACTACTACTACAACTACGACTACTTCAATATCTATAATTACTACTACTACTACAACTTCTACTACTTGTACCACACCTACTACTACTACTACTACTCCTATTGCTGCTGCTACTATGCCTACAACTACTACTGCTACTCCTACACTACTTCTACTACTGCTACTACTACTACTACAACAACAATTACTACAGATACAACAACAACTATTACTATTACTACTACTACTACTCCAACAACTAGTATAAGTAGAACTACTGCTACTACTACTGCTGCTACTACTACTACCATTACTATAACTCCAACTCCAACGTCTACTCCCACTACTATTCCAACCTTAATTTCTGTCAATACTACCGCTACAATAACTACTACTGCTACACCAACTATTACTACTACTACTACTACGATGGCTGCTAGAACTACTACTATAGCTACAATTACTAATACTACTTTTGCTACTACTACTACCGCTACCCCAATTTCTACACCTAATACTACAGCTACAACTGCTACTACTACTGCTACTACTACAATTGTAACCACTACTACTAATGCTACTACTAGTACTACTACCGATACTACTACTACGATTGGTACTCTGCTACTACTATTGCTACTACTAATACTACTTCTATGGCTACTACTACTTCTACTTCTACTACTACTCCTGCTACTATTACTACTATGACTGTCACTACCTATACTTTTGCTACTAGTACTACTACAACTACAACTACAACTACAATAACTATTACTACTACTATTGCTACTACAACTACTTCTACTACTAAAACTACTACTATTACTACTACTACTACTACTCCTACTACTACTTGTACTGTTACTACTACTACTATGACTACTACTACTGTGGCCCTGCATACTACTACAACAACAACTACTACTACTACAAATTCTAATATTGTTGCTCGTGCTGCTATAGTTGTAACTACTATAGCTACTACTACTACGACTACTACCACTTCTGCTACCACTACAACTGCTACCACTACTGCTACTACTACTGCTACTACAGCTACTACTACTACTCCTACTGCTGCTGCTGCTGCTACAACTTCTACTACTACTGCAATAACTATTACTACTACTATTGCCACTACTACTACCACTACTACTACGATTGCTGCTAAAGCTGTTGTTGTTGTAGCTACTACTACTACTATTCATATCGGTTCTACTACGACTACTACCTATACGACTACTACAACTACCACTACTGCGATGACTACTTCAGCTACTACTATTACTTAACCTACTACTACTAAGACTACTATGACTTCTACTACGACTACTACTACTACTACTACCGCTCCTACTACTACCGCTAGTGCTACTGCTGCCACTTCTACTATTACTACTACTATTAGCACTTTTTCTGCTACTTGTATGGCTACTTCAACAACTCCTACTTTTACTTTTACTACTACTACCAATACTACTAGTACTACTGCTACTACTACCACTGTTATTACTACAACTACTGCAACTACTTCTACTACTGCTACTGCTACTATTGCTACTACTGCTACCACCACTACTTCTACTACAACTACTACTACTACCACTACTTCTACAATAACTACTACTGCTACTAGTGCTACTATTAACACTACTAATACTACTACTACATTGACTATTACTAACACTGCTTCTACTGCTAATACAACTACTACTATCACCACCGCCACCACTACTACTACTCCTCCTACTCATACTATGACTACCACTACTACAACTACAACTACTACTATTATTTTTACTGCACCAACTCTTACTACTACTACTACTACTACTTCAAATAATACTACTACTCCTATTACTACTAATACTACAATTACTACTACTGCTGCTGCTGCTGCTGCTTCTACTACTACAACTACTACTACTACTACCACTCCTATGACTACTAAAATACTAGTACTATTACTACTATTACTACTACTACTACTACTACTACTACTACTACTACTACTACTACTACTAGTACTAAAACTAATACTACTACTACCGCAACCATTGCTACTGCTTCTGCTAAAGCTACAACAACTACTATTACTGCTACTACTACTTCTACTACTATAACTACTGCTACTACTATTACTACTACTACTTCATAACTACTACCACCTCTACTACTACTTCACTAATACTACAACAACCACTACAACAATAACTTCTACTACTAATACACCGACACTACTACGAATGCTACTACTACTTCCACTACAACTTCTACTACTACAACTACTATCACTATTACTACTACTACCAATACAACTGCTACTATTGCTACTACTGCAACTACTACTAATACTACTACTACTAATACTATTACTACTACTCTACTCCTACAACCACCACCGCTACTACTATTAATACTACTACTATTAATACTAGTATTAGTTCTACTACTTCTACTACTACCTCCACTAGAATTACTGCCACTGTGACAATAACTATAGCTACCACTGCTACTACTACTGGCCCTACCCCTCTGACTACTACTACTACTATTATTACTACTATTGCTACTGGTACTACAGCTGCTACTCCTATTACTACTTTCGTTACTACTACAACTACTACTATTCATACTCCTACTACTATGACTACTACTGCTTCTACTCCTATTACTACTATTACTATGACTACTACTACTACTACTACTACTACTCCTCCTCCTAATTGCACCACCACCATGACAACTACAACAACTACTACTACTTCAATAGCTGCTACTACTACTACAATTATAAGTAGTACTACTACAACTACTACTACTACTTGTACTAAGACTACTACTACTGTTGTTTCTACTGCTGCTACTATGGCTACTACTACTACTTCTACTAATACACTACTGCTATAAATATGCAACTAGTTTTAATATTTCTACTACTATTGTTGCTCTACTTCTGCTAACACTACTACTACTACTACTACTAAACTAAGACTACTGCAGCTACTGCTAATACTACTACTACTACTGCTACTTCACCTACGACTACTACTACTACTACTACTACTACTACTACGGCTGTCGCTACTGCTATTGCGGCAGCTATTGCTTCTACTTCTACTACTCTTATGCTACAACTACTACTAATGCTAATATTGCTAGTACTACTACTATTGCAACTAGTCCTACTACTATCGTGACTACTATTGCTGCTGCTGATACTACTACCACTATTATTACCACTGCTACTTCTACTACTACTACTACGACTACCACTGCAACTGCTGCTACTATGACTACTACTACTAATGGTACTACTATAAGGTCTCCTACTACTACTACTACTGTTGCATCTACTACTGCAACTTCTACTACTGCTACGACTGCAGCTACTTCTACTACTACTATTACTACTGCTGCTGCTACTACTACTGCTATGGCTAATAGTACTGCTACTACTTCTACTACTATTACACCTGCAATAACTACTGCTGTTGTGGCGGCAACTCTTGCGACTACTACTACTCTTCCTACTTCTACTGCTACTACCACTATAACTACTATCACATCTATTACAACTACTGATACTACTACTACTACTACTACTTCTACTTCTACTTCTACTTCTACTTCTACTACTACTACTTGTTCTAGTACTACTACTACAAGTCCTACTACAATAACTAACTCTTCTGTTACTACTATCATTAGTACTACTACTACTTGTACTACTTGTACTACTACTATGCCTATTACTACAAATAAGAAATTTACTACTACTACTACTAATATTATTCTTACTACTACTATTGCTATTACTTCTTCTACTGCTACTACTGCTGCTATTATTACTATACCCACTACTTCTACTATTGTGATAACTATTGTTGCTACCACTACTACTACTACAACCACTTTTGGCACTGCCACTACTGCTACTACTACTTCTACTGCTATTATAACAACTACTGCTACTACTTCTATTGCTACTCCTACCCCGACTCCTACACCTACTCCAATTACTACTACTACTACTACGACTGCTACTACTACTACCACTACTACCACTACTACTACTTCTACCGCTATTCTGACTACTACTGCTACTACTTCTATTAGTACTCCTACTACTCCACCTCCTACTACAACTACTACTCCTACTGCTATTATTACTACTAGTACGACTCCTGCTACTACCCCTGCTCCTACATCTGCTCCAATTAGTACTACAACTACTGTTACTATTTGTACTACTGCTACAACTACTATTACAACTACTTCTACTACTACTACTACTACTACTACAACTGCTGCTGCTACTGCTACAGTGCTACTACTCCATTTACTACTATAACTAATACTGCGACTGCTACTATTGTCACTAGTGCTACTATTGCCATTACTACTACTCCTTCTCCACCTCCCCCTATTACTACTACTGCTACAACCACTATAACTACTAGTGCTATTTCTACTACAACTACTCATACACCAACTCCTACTCCTAAAACTACGCTTGCTATTAATTCTGCTACTAGAATTACTACTACTCCTATTGCTACTACTACTACTACTACTACTACTACTACCACTACCATGACTGCGACTACTACTACTACTACTACTACTACTACTACTACTATTACTACTACTACTACTACTTCTATTACTACTACAATTGCTACTAGCACTGCAACTACCACTACTCCTACTTCTACATCTTCTACCGCTACTTCGACTACTAACCACTACAATTGCTACTACTCCTACTTCTTTTTCTTCTTCTTCTTCTACTACTACTACTACTACTACTATTACTACTACTACTACTACTTTGACAAATACTACTAGTACTATTCCAAATACAGCTACTTCTACTACTCCTACTACTATTCCAAGTACTACTACTTCTACTACAGCTACTACGACTTCTGCTGCAACTACTGCTACTACTACTACTGCTCGTGCTATGACTATTACTGCTGCTACTCTTACCACTTATGATACTACTAGTACTATGATTGCGACAACAACTATAGCAACAACAACAACAACTACAACAACTGCTGCTGCTACAACTATAACTATGACTACTACTTCTACTAAAATAACAACAACAACAACTACTACTAATACTATTACTTCTACTACTCCAACCATTACTACTACTACCTCGACTACTTCTACTAGTGAGACTACTACAACAACAACTACTACTATTATAATTGCAACTGCTACTAGCACTGCGACTACCACTACTCCTACTTCTACATCTTCTACCTCTACTTTGACTACTAACCACTACAACTGCTGCTGCTGCTACTACTACAACAACAACAACAACAACAACAACAACAACAACAACAATAACTACTACTACTACACTACTTCTACTACTACTACTACTACTACTACTATGACAAATACTACTAGTACTATTCCAAGTACTACTACTTCTACTACTCCTACTACTATTCCAAATACTACTACTTCTACTATTGCTTCTACGACTTCTACTGCAACTACTACTTGCGCTACAACTATTATTGTTGCTACTCTTACCACTCATAATACTACTAGTACAATGATTGTGACAACAACTATAACAACAACAACATCAACTACTACCACTACTACCACAACTGTAACTATGACTACTACTTCTACTAAAATAACAATAACAACTAGTACTACTAATACTATTACTTCTACTACGCCAACCACTACTACTACTACCTCAACTACTTCTACTAGTGAGACTACTACAACAACTATTACTACTACTATAATTACAACTACTACTACTTCTACTACTACTACTTCTTCTACTGCTACCACTACTACTACTACTTCTACTACTACTCTTATAACTGCTATAGCTACTATGGCTACTACTACTGCTACTACAATGACTACTACTAGTACTACTACTACTTCGGCAACTATAACTATTACTATTAGAAATACTACTATTACAACTGCTACTATTACCACTATTACAACTACTACTATTGCTACTATTACTACTACTACTACTACTACTACTACTACTACTACTACTACTACTACTACTACTACTACTACTACTACTACTACTACTACTACTACTACTACTACTACTACTACTACGTACTACTCCTTGCGTTGTTGTTGTTGCTACTACTACTACTACTACAGCTACTAATACTAGTACAACTACCACTACTTTTGCTACTACTATCACTACTACTACTACTACTCCTCCTCCTACTATGACTACTATGTCTGCTTCTACTACTACTTCTACTACTACAACTACTGCAACTACTACTACTCCAGTTTCTACTGCTAGTACTACTACTATTACTACTCCTACAACTCCTACTACTACTTCTGTGGCTACTATTACAACTACTGGTACTTCTACTGTAGCTACTACTACTATTGCTACAGTCAGTACTACTACTACTACAACTATTATTGTTGCTGCTACTACTACTACTGCTGCTACAACTACTGTTACTAATATGACAACCCTTTCAGCTACTACTTGTACTACTACTGCCATTTCTACTTTGGCTTTTACTACTCCTACTACTACTACTTTTACTAGTACTTCTGTTGCTCCTTTTGTTACTCCTGCTTCTTCTCATACTATTGTTATAATTGCAAGTACTATTGCTATAAATAGTAATAGCAATAGTTGCATTTTTAGTAGTAGCAGTAGAACCAGTAGTAGTAGTAATGGTAGCAATAGTTGTAGTAGTAGCAATATTAGTAGTAGCAATATCAGTAGAAGTAGCTGTGGCAATAATAGTAATTCTAGTAGTAGAGGTAGTAGCAACTGTGGTAGTAACAGTTGTAGTAGCGACAATAGTAGTATTAGTAGCCGTAGTAGTAGTAATAGTGGTAGTAGTAGTAATAGTATTAGAAGCAGTAGTAGCAGCTATAGTGGCAGTAGTAGAACCAGAACTAGTTGTACTAGTAGAAGTAGCAGTAGTGGTTGTTGTAGTAGTAGCAGTAGTACTAGTAGTAGTAAATGATAGTAGTACTAGTAGTAGTTGCAACAGTAGCAGTAGTAGTAGAAGAAGTAGCAGTTGTATTTGTAGCAGTAGTAGCAGTTGTAGTAGTAATAGTAGTAGCTATTATAGTAGTAGTAGTAGTTATTATTGTCATTGCAATTGAAACAGTAGAAGCGATAGTAGAAGTAGGAGCAATAGTAGAAATAGGTGGAGTAGTAGTAACAGTAGTAGTAGTATTAGCGATAGTAGTATTAGTAGCCATACAAGTAGTAGTAGTAGCAATAGTAGTATTAGTACTAATAGTAGTAGTAGTAGTAGCTAAAGTAGCAGTAAAATTAGCAGTAGCACTCGTAGTCGTAGTAGCAATAACATCAACAACTGTAGTAGTCATAGTAGAAGTAGAAGTAATAGTAGTAGTACTAGTAGTAGTAGGAGCAGCAGTAGCAGCAGCAGTAGTAGTAGTACTAGTAGTAGTAGCAGTAGTAGTAGTAGTAGTAGTAGTAGTAGTAGTAGTAGTAGTAGTAGTAGTAGTAGTAGCAATAGTAAAAATAATAGTAGTACTATTAATAATAGTAGTTGTTATGGCGGGTGTATTAGGAGTTGTAGTAGCAGTAGCATTATTACTAGTAATTGTAGTAGTAGTAGTAGTAGTAGCAGCAATAGTAGTAGTAGTGGTAGAGTGGTAGTGGAAGCACTAGTAGTGGTAGTAATAGTGGTAGTAGTAGCAGTAATCATAGTAGTTGAAGTAGTAGTGGTAGTAGTAGTAGTAGTGGGAGTAGTAGTGGCAGTAGTAGTTTCAATATTATTAAGGGGAGTAATAGTAGCAGTAGCCATAATAATAGTCATAGTGTTTTTATTAGCTGTAGTATTAGCAGTCGTAGTAATATGAGAAGTAGTTGTAGTAGAGGTAGGAGTAGCAATAGAAGTAGTAATAGTATTAACAGTAGAAGGAGCAGTAGCAGTCGCAGTAGTAGCAGCAGTAGCAATAGTTGAACTAGTAGTAGAAGTTCTAGTAGTAGTTGTTGTAGCAGCAGTAGTAGTAGGAGTAGTAGATGCAGTAGTAGTAGAAGTACTAGGAGTAGCTGTAGTTGTAGGACTAGAAATAGTAGTTGTTATTGTAGGAAAATTTGTAGTAGTAATAGTCATAGTTGTAGCAGTTAAAGTAATAGTAGTTGAAATTGAAGTAGTGGTAGTAGCTGAAGTAGTACTAGTATTAGTAGCAGTAGTAGTAGCAGTAGGAGTAGTAGTAGTTGTGGAAGTAGTAGTAGTAGCAGTAGTAGTGGCAGTAGTAGTAGTTGTTGTAGCAGCAGGAGCTATAGCAATGGTAATAGTAGTAGTCGTGCTAGTAATAGTAATACTACTAGTAGTAGTAGGAGGAGGAGTTTGAGTTGTAGTAGTAGTATCAGCAGTAGTAGTAGCAATAATAGTAGGAGTAGTAGTAGCAGTAACAGTAATTATTATAGCTGTATTAGTAGTAGTAGTAGTAGCAACAACAACAATAGTAATTATAGTAGTAGTAGTAGTGGTAGCCGCAACAGTAGTAGTAGCAGAAGTAGTAGAAGTAGTAGTAGTGGCAGTAGCTGTAGCAATAGCAGCTGTAGTAGTAGACTAATAGTAATTGTAGTAGTAGTAGTAGCAGCAGTTGTGGCAATAGCAGTAGCAGAAGTAGTAGTAGTGGTAGAAGTAATAGTAGTAGAAGCAACAGTCGTAGCTGTAGTATCAAAAATAGTAGTCACAGTAGTAGTAGTAATAGTAGTAGAAGTGGTAGTAGTAGTCGTAGTAGTAGTAGTAGTGATAGTAGTTATAGTTGTTATTGTAGTAGCTGTAGTAGTAGTAGTAGTAGTAGTAGTATTTGTAGGAGTAGCAATACTAGATGTAGTAGTAGCAGTAGTAGTAGCAAATGAAGCAATAGTAGTAGTAATAGTAACGACAGCAGTAGTGGAACTCTGGTGGTTGTAGTAGTAGTAGGAGTTGAAGTTCTAGTAGTAGCACTAGAAGCAATAGTTGTAGCAATAGTAATAGTAGTAGCAATAGTCTTTGTCGTAGTAGTATGAGTAGTAGTAGTAGTATTACTAGTAGTAGTAGTAGTAGCAGTAGTAGCAGAAGAAGTAGTAGTAGGAGAAGAATTAGTAGCCGCATTAGCAGTAGTAGTCATAGTGGTAGTAGTAGCAGTAGTAGTTGCATTAGTAGTAGTAATCGCGATAGTAGCAGCACTAACAGTAGTAGCAAAAATAGGAGTAGTAGTAGCAGTTCTGGCAGTTGTGGCTGTAGTAGTAGTACTAGAAGTAGTTGTAGTAGCAGCAGCAGTAGAAGTAGTAGCAGTAACAGTAATTGTTCAAGCAATATTAGTGGTAGTAGTAGCAACAACAATAACAGTAGTAGTAGTAGTGGTAGTAGTAGTAGAAGGAAAAGTAATAGTAGTAGCAATAGTAGTAGTAGTAGCAGCAGCAGTAGTAGTTGTTGTAGTAATAGTAGTAGAAGTAGTAGTAGTAGTAGCAGTAGCAATAGTAGCTGTAGTTGCCATAGTAGTAGCAATAGTTGCCATAGTAGTAATAGTGGTTGTAGTAATAGTAGATGTAGTAGCAGTCGTAACAGTTGTAGCAAAAGTAGTAGTCTTAGTAGTAGCAGTAATAGAAGTAGAAGTAGTAGTAATAGTCGTAGCAATAGTAGTAGCAGCAGCAGTAGTAATAGTAGCAGGAAAAGTAGTAGTACTAGTCGTGGTAGTAGCAATAATTGTAGTTGTTGTTGTAGCAGCAGTAGCAGTACTAGTTGTAGTAGTAGTAGCCATAATAGCATCAATTGTAGTAATAGTAGTAGTAGTAGCTACAATGATAATAATAGTAGTTGTGTCGTAGTTGTAGTAGCAGCAACTGTAGCAGCAGTAGTAGTAGGAGTAGAAGTAGTTATACTTGCAGTAATAGTAGCAGTAGCAGTAGTATCAGTAGTAGTAATAGTAGTGGTAGTAGTAGCAATAGTAGTAGCGAAAGCAGTAAGAGTAGGAGCAGAAGTAGCAGTAGCAGTAGTAGTAGTCGTAGTGGTAGTAGCAATAGCAGTAGTAGTATCGTGGCAGTAGTAGTAGTAGTAGTAGCAATACTAGTAGCAATGATGTGAGTACTAGTTATAGTAGTTGTAGCAGTATTAGCTGTAGTAGTAGTCTTAGTAGCACCAATTGCTATAGTAGCAGTAGTAGGAGCAGTAATGGTTCTAATAGTCGTTGCTGTGGCAGTAGCCACAATAATAGTAGTAAAAGTAGTGGTACCAATGGTAGTAGTATCATAAGTAGCTATTGTAGTAGCAGTAGTAGTAATTGCTATAGTAGCAGTAGTTGTGCTAGTAGTAATAGGAGTAATGGAAACAATTGTAGTTGTAGTAGTAGTATTAGTAGTAGTAGTAGTTGTTGTTGTTGTAGTAGTAGTAGTCGTACTAGTAGTAGTAGTCATAGTGGTAGAAGAACTAGTAGAAGTAGTTGTAGTAGTAGTAGCAGTAGTAGTAGTAGCATTTATAGCAGTAGTAGAAGTAGTTGTAGAAGGATTAGTATTAGTAATAGTAGTAGTAGTAGCTATGGAAGCTGTAGTAGCTATGGTAGTAGTAGCAAGTGCAGCTATTGTAGCAGTAGTGGTATTAGAAGTAGTAGCAATAGCCGCAGGGGTAGAGCAGTAGAAACAATAGTAGTAATAACAATTATAGTTGTATAAGTAGTAGCAGCTGCAGATGAAGCAACAGTCATAGTAGCACGAGTAACAGTAGTAATAGCAATAATAGCAATGATAGTAGTAGTAGTATTAGCAAAAGTAGTAGTAGATGTAGTAATAGAAGGAGTAGTAAGTACAGTAGTAGTAGTAGGTGTAGTAGTAGTAGCAGTAGTTGTAATAGTAGTAGCAGTATTAGTAGTAGTATGAGAAGTGGTAGTTCTACCACTAGCAGTAGTAGTAGAAGTAGTAGTAGTTGCAGCGATAATAGCAGTAGTAGAAGTAGTAGTCATAGTAGTAGAAGTTGCAGTGGTAGTAGCAGTAGTTGTCGTAGTAATGGTAGTAGCAACTGCTGTAGTAGTAGTAGAAGCAACAATAGTAGTAGTAGTAATAGCAATAGTCATAGTAGTAGTTGTAGTAGAAGCAGTAGTGGCTGTAGGAGCAGCTGTAGTAGTAGTCATAGTAGCAGTCGTAACAATAGTAGTGGTAGTAGTACTAGTAGTAGTTTGTAGTAGAAGTAGTGGTTAGTAGTAGTAGTGGTAGTAATATTAGTGCCTGTTGCAGTAGTGGTAGCAGCAGCAGCAGCAGTAGTAGTAGAAGTCATAGTAGTAGCAGTAGATATAGCAGTAGCATGAGTAGATGTAACAAGAGTAGTTGTAATAGTAGTAGTAGTATTACTAGCAGCAGTAGTAGCTGCAACAGCAGCAGTAGTAGTAGTACAAGTAGTAGTAGCAGTAGTAGTTGGAGGAGGAGGAGGAGTAGTAGGAGTAGCAGGTGTAGTAGTAGTAGTGATAGTAGCAGTTGTTGTTGTCGGAGAAGTGGATGTAGCAGTAGCACTCATAGCCGTAGTGGTAGTCGCAGCAACAGTCGTAGCCATAGTAATTGTAGTGATAGTAGTAGTAGCAGCAACAGCAGTAGTACTTTTAGAAGTAGAAGTAGTAGTAGTAGCAGTAGATGTTGTAGTAATAATAGTAGTAGTAATCATAGTAGCAATAGTAGTAATAGTAGTTCGACTAGGAGTTGTTGTAGTACTAGTACTAGTAGAAGTAATAGTACATTAGCCGCAATAGTAGCTGTAATAGTACTAGTTGGAGTTGTTGTAGTTGTAGTAGAAGTAGTAGCGGTAGTAGCCGTAGTAGCAGTAGTCATCGTAGTAGTAGTAGTGGGAGTGCCAGTAGCAGCAGCAGTAGTAGAAGTTGTACTGGTAAGAGTTGTACCTGTAGCAGTAGTAGCAACAGTAGCAGGAGTGGTCGTATAAGTAGTACTAGTAGTAGCAGAACTAGTAGTAGTATATTAGCAGTAGTAGTAGTAGTAGAATTAGTAGTAGCAGAAGTAGTGGTAATGTGAGAAGTAGTAGTAACAGCTGTAGTAGTAGTTGTAGTAGAAGCAATTGTAGAAGTAGAAGTATTAGTAGCAATAGTAGTTGTAATAGAAGTAGCAGTAGTAGTAGTAATAGCAATAGTAATCATAGTTGTGGTCGTAGCAGTTGTAGTAGTAGTCATGGTAGGAGTAGTTGCGTTAGTAACAATTGTAGTATAAGTAATAACAACAGTGGTAGTAGTAGCAGTAGCAGGCATAGTGGTAATAGAAATAGTAGTGCGGAAGAAGTAGTCAATGTAGTTGTAGTTGCATTAGCAGCAGCAGTAGTAGTAGTTATACTAGTAGTTTTAGTAGTAGTTCTAGTAGAAGAAGTAGTATTTGTTGTAGTAGTAGTAATAATAGTAATAGTAGGAGGAGGAAGAGCAGGAGTGGTAGTTGTAGCAGTGATAGAAGTAGTAGCAGTAGTTGTAGTTATAGTAGCAGTAGAAGAAGGAGGAGGAGGAGGAGTAGTAGTAGTTCTTGAAGTAGTAGCTGTAGGAGCAGTAGAAGTAGTAGTACTAGTAGTAGTATTAATAATAGTAGTAGTAGTAGTAGTAGTAGTAGTACTAGTAGTAGTCATAGTAGTAGTAGTAGTATTAGTAGTAGTAGTAGTAGTTGTTGTTGTTATTGTTGTTGTAGTAGTAGTAGCAGGCGTAGTATTAGCAGAAGTAGTAGTTGTGGTAGATGTGGTAGTAGTTGTTATTGTAAAAGCAGTAGTAGCCATAGTAGTAATAGTTGTAGAAGTAGTATAATTAGGGGAAGTAGTAGTAATAGTTGTAGTCGCAAAAGTAGTAGTAGCAATGGAAGCAGTAGTAGGAGGAGTTGTAGTAGTAGGAGTAGTAACAAAAGCAGTAGTTGCAGTAGCAGTAGTAGTAGTGGTAGCAATTATAGCACTAGTAAAGTAATAGTAGAGGTAGTCGTAGCAGTAGTAGCAGCAGTAGTAGTCATAGTAGCAGCAGTAGCAGTTGTTATTGTGGAAGTAGCAGCAGCAGCAACATCCGTAGTAGCAATAGAAGTAGTAATAGTAGTAGCAATAGCAGTAGTAGTGGTACTAGTGGAATTAGTAGTAGTATTACTATTAGGAGCATCCGTAGTAGCAGTAGTTGTTGTTGTTGTACTAGTAGAGGTAGTTGTAGAAACAGTAGTAGTATTAGTAGTAGTAGTAGTAGTAGCAGTAGTTGTAGGAGCAGTAGCACTAGCAGCAGCAGCAGTAGTAGTAGCAGTAATAGTAGACGTAGTAGTAGCTGCAGTAGTAGTAGCAGTACTCGTAGCTGTAGCAACAACACTAACAGTTGTAGAAGCAGTAGCAGCATTAGTAATACTAGAAGTACTAGTTGCAGTAGCATCTACAACTATAGCAGTAGTAGTAGTAATAGCAACAACAGTTGCAGTAGTAGTAGTGGTAGAAGTAGCAGTAGGGTCATCAGTAGCAGTAGTAGTAGTTCTAGTAGTAGTAGTAGTAGTAGTAGTTGTGGTAGAAGTAGCAGTAGTGTCAACAATAGCATTAGTAGTAGTTATTGTAGTAGTAGTAGCTATAGTATTAGTAGTAGTAGTTGTTGTTGTTGTAGTAGTAGCGGTAATCGTAGTAGTATTACTATTAGCAGTTGTCGTAGTAGTAGTAATGGTAGTAGTTGTAGTAGCCGTAGTAGTATTAGTAGTAACAGTAGTAGAAGTAGTAGCTGCAGTAGCAGTCATAGTAGTGGTAGCAGTTCCACCTGTAGTACCCGTAGCAGCAGCAATAGTAGTAGTAGCAGTCGTAGTTGTAGTAGTCGTATTAGTAGCAATAGTAGTAGTAGTAGTAGTCATAGCTGTAGTAGCAGTAGTAGTTGTTGTTGTAGAAGTAGCTGTAGCAGTAGTAGTAGCAGTAGGAGGAGTAGTAGTAGTAGTGGCAGTAGTAGTAGTAATTATAGCAATTCAAGGACAAGCAGTAGTAGCTGTAGTAGTAGCAGCAGCAGTAGTTGTTGTAGTAGCAGTAGCAGTAGTAGTAGTAGTTGTTGTTGTTGTTGTGGTAGTAGTAGCAGTAGCAGTAGTAGTAGTAGCATGAGAACTAGTTGGAGTAGAAGTAGGAGTAGAAGTAGGACTAGTAGTAGTAGTGGTGGTGGTGGTTGTGCCAGCAGCAGTAGTACTAGTAGTAGTTCTAGTTGTGGGAGAAGTAGTAGTACTAGTAGTAGTAGAAGTAGTAGAAGTAGTTGTAGAAGTAGTACTATTACTAGCAGTAGTAGTAATAGTAGTAGTAGTGGTAGTTGTAGTAGCAGGATTAGCAAGAGTGGTAGTAGTAGTAGCAGTAGTAGTGGCAACAATAGTAGTTGTTGTTGTAGTCGTAGTTGTTGTAGTAGGAATAGCAGTAATAGTCGTAGTAGCAGCAATAGTAGTAGTTGAAGTAGTATTATTAGTTTATGTAGATGGAGCAAAAGTAGTAGTAGATATAGTAGTAGTAATAGTACTTGTTGTCTCAATAGTAGTAACAGTAGTAGTAGTAGCAGCAGTTGTAGTTGAGGTAGCACTGGTAGCCGTTGTCGTAGTAGTAGTAGTAGTAGTAGTATTAATAGTAGTAGTTGTTGTTGTAGTAGTAGTAGTAAGAGTAGTAGCAGTGGCAGTAGCAGCATTAGTAGGAGCAAAACTAGTTGCAGTTGGAGAATTAGTAGTAGAAGAAGTAGGACTGGTAGTAATGGTAGTAGTAGTAATATTACAAGCAGTAGTAGCAGTAGTAGTAGTAGCAGTAGTGGCAGTTGTGGTTGTAGCAATAGCTGTAGTAGCAGTAGTAATAGTAATAGTAGTATCTATAGTAATGGTACAAGTAGCTAGCGTGGTAGTAGTAGCAGCAGTAGGAGCTATTGTACTAGTGGAATTAGTAGTAATATTAGTAGGAGTGGTAGTAGTAGTAACAGTAGTTGGTGTAGTAGTAGAAATAGTTGTAGTAGTAGTAGTAGCACTAGTAGCAGTAGAGCAGTAGTCATAGCAGTCGTAGTCACAATAGGCGTAGTTGTAGTAGTAGTTGTAGATGTAGTAGGAGTAGTAGTAGCAGCTTTAGTAGCAGTTACAGTAGTAGTAGTAGTAATAATATTAGTAGTTGTGGTTGTTGTTGTTGTTGTTCTTGCTGCGGTAGTAGAAGTTCTTGTTGTAGTTGTTGTACTAGTTGAAGTAATAGTAGTAGTTATAGTAGTGGTAGCAGTAGTAGTAACAATTGTTGCAGCAGCAGTAGTAGTAGTAGTAGTGGAAATAGAGCTAGAAGTAGCTGTAGTTGTAGTAGTAGATGTGGTAGCAATGGTAATAGCAGTAGTAGTAGTAGTAGTGGTGGTCTTTGTTGTACTAGTTGTAGTAGTTGTGTTGTACTACTACTACTACTACTACTACTACTGTACCTACTACTAATGCTACTACTACTGCTACTATTACTGCTGCTACTAGTACTTCTACTACTACTGTTACTGCCACTATTGCTACAACTACTTCTACTACTACTGCTACTACTATTGCTACTACTTTTCCTACTACTACTACTACTACTACTACTACTATTACTACAGTTGCTACTACAACTACTACCACTAGTACTACTACTACTACTACTACTGCAACTACTACTCCTACTACTACTACAACTACTGCTACTGCTACTACTGCTTCTACTGCAACTACTGCAGCTCCTGATATTGTTGCAACCGAGACTAGTACTACTCCTACTTCTACTACTACTGCTACTACTACTACTACTGCTACAACTGCTACTACATTGTTGTTGCTTCAACTACAACAACAACTGCTACTACCACAGCTGCTTCCGTTACTACTGCTACTACTACTACTACTGCAACTACTTCCACTATTACTACTGCTACCACTACTATTGCTACTGCTACTATTACTATTGCTACTCCAACTACTACTACTGCAAGAACAACTACTACTACACTTTCACAACTACTACTAGTACTACTGCCACTTCTACAAATACTACTACTGCTACTACTGCTATGCTACAATTATTGCTATCACAACTGCTAATCCTACTACCACAACTTCTACTACTGTTACTGCTACTATTACTACAACAATAACTACTACTACTACAACTACCACTACTACTTTTACTCTTACTCCTGCAACGACAACAACTACTATTATTGCTTCTACTACCACCACTCCTTATACTATTGCTAATACTACTACGAGTACCACTACTACTTTTACTACTACTACTACTACGACTCCTCCTCCTCCTCCTCCTCCCCCTCCTCCTACTACTACTACTGTTATAACTACCACTACTATTGCTACTGGTGCAACTACCAATGTACTACCACTAATTCTACTGTCACTACTGGTACTCTTATTACGACGACTGCTACTGCCACTACTACTTGCACTACTACTACTGCAACTACTACAACAAATGCTACAACAACTACTACTACTTCTACTACTACTCCCACTGCAATTACTACTGCTACTACTCCTCCTACTACTTTTGCTACTGTAACTAGAACTAATACTACTACTACTACAAATACTACAACAGATAGAACTAGGACGACTGTTACTACAACAACAAGTACTACTTATACTATTACTACCCCTACTCCAACTCCTCCTACTCCTACTACGACAACTACTACTACTTCTTGTTCTACTACAACTATTACCACTACACCAACTCTTACTACTACTACTGCTGCTAGTCCCACTATGACTACTATTACTGCTGTTGCTGCTACTACTACTACTATACGACCGCTACTACTACTACTACGACTGCTACTACTATTACTACTACTACTGCTGCTACTCCAACAGCTACTACAATTGCTACTGCTGCTACTTCTACTACTACTACCACCACTACTACTAATGTTACTACTATTAATTCTACTACTAGTGCTACTGCTACTTCTACTACTACTACCAACACCACCACCACAACAACAACAACAACTACTACTACTACAACTATTAGTACTGCTATTACTACGGTAGCTTCTACTATTACTGCCATTGCTACTATTGGTATTCTTGCTACTACTTCTGCTACTACTATTGCTGCTGCTGCTGCGACTACTACAACTACTACTACTATTGCAGCCACTACTACTACTACTACTACAACCACTACTACTAGAACCAACACTACGACTACTATCACTCCTACTACTACTACTGGAACTGCTACTGCTACTACTACACATAATACTACTACTACTATTGTCGCTCCTACTACTACGTCGACTACAACTATTCTTGCTCCTGCAACTACTGCTTCTGTGGCTACTACTACTGCTACTACTACTACAACTGCTACTACTTCTACTACTACTACTATTACTTCCAATACTACTACCACTCTCACTCGTACTACTACTACTATTACTACCACTCCTACTGCACCTACTATTCCTCTTACTGCTACTACAACTGCTACTACTACTACTACTATTTCTACTGCTAGCACGATTGCCACAACAACTACTGCCATAACTATTACCACTAGTATTGCCACTGCTACTATTGCTGCTACTGCTGCTACTGCTACTGTTACAACCACTTCTACTGTTTCTCCTACTGTTACTATTACTACAACTACTACTACTGCTACTCCTGCTACAGCTTCAACTACTGCTGCTGCTATTACTGCAACAACTACTACTAATACTACTACTACACTACTACTGCTACCATTACTGCTATTGCTACTGCTACTACTACTACTACTACTAATAGTGCTACTACTTCTCTTACAACTGCTACTACTATGACTACTTCTATTACTACCACAATAATTACTGCTATTGCTACAGCTGCTACTACTCTTACTGCTACACGTACTACTACTACTGCTATCACTACTACTAATACTACAACAACTACTACTACTACAAGTACTGCTACTACTAGTACTTCTACGACCACTTCTACTACAACTTCTACTACTACTACTTCTACTACTGCTACTATTACAGCTACTTGTACAAGAATTGCTACTACTACGACTACTACAACCACAACTACTACTACTAGTACTACTACCATCACTAAGACTATTCCAATAACTACTCATACTGCTACTGCTACTAGTACTCCAACTTCCCCTCCACCCACTAGTACCGCTACTACTGCTCCTACTACTACTACTATCACTACTACTACGGCAGCTACTACACCTATTGCTACTCCTACAATAACAACAACAACAACTATTACTACTACAGCTGATGTTGCTGCTACAGCTAGTACAACTGCTACTACTACTACTGCGACAACTGCTACTATTACTGCTATAACTCTACTACTCCAACTACTACTACTGCAATTGTTACTACTATTACTGCTACTTCTGTTACTACTTCTACTACTTCTGCTACTACTTCTACTACCACTACTACTTCTACTCTCACTCCTACTACTAATAATGCTACTCCTATTGCTACTACTACTTATAATAATACTACTACTGCTACTACTACTACTATTCCAACTGCTACTTCTGCTACTAGTACTACTGCTACGCTTGCTACTGCTGCTACTTCTACTTTTACTACTACTACTATTACCACCAATACTACTTTTAGTCACACTCCTACTACTGTTACTTCTACTATTACTCTTACTAATACTATTGCTCCTCTTTCTGCTACTACAGCTGCTACTATTACTACTACTATTGCTGTTGCTACTACCACTACTACTACTACTGTTACGATAAGTACTTCTACTACTAAGACTATAGAAAATACTGCAATTGTTACTACTGCTGCTGCTACAACTACTTCTACTACTACTGGTACTGCTTCTCCTGCGAATGCTACTACTACTACTACTACAAATGCAACTGCCACTACTGCTACTACAACTACACTGCACAACTACTGCTACTACTGCTGCTGCTGCTGCTATTACTACAATAACAACTACTATCACGGTAACTACTGCTACTACTACTCCTACTGCTGCTACTACAACAACTACTACTAGTTCTACAAATGCTACTATTGTTACTTCTGTTGCTGCTACTACTACTACCCATACTACTACAGCTAACTACTGCTGCTGCTACTACTACTACTACTACTACCACTACTACTACTGCTGTTGTTGCTTCTGCTACAACTACTACTTGTCCAGCTACTACTACTTTCGCGACTTTTGCTACTACTACTGTAACAATGGCTACTGCTACTACTACTACTACTCTTAATACTAAGGATAAGGATACTACTACTACTAATACTACAACTAATTCTACAATAGCTACTACTGCAACTGCGGCTACTACTGCTTCTACTACTACTACTACTACTATTGTTGCTACCAATACTACTACTACTACTTGTACTACTACTGCTACTGCTACTGCTACTACTGCTACTACTACAACAACTACTATTACTGCTACTACCACTACTATCGCTACAACAGCTACCACCCTTACTACTGCTAATACTACTTCTACTATCTCTACTACCACTTCTACTACTACTTCTACTACTATTGCTGCTACTACTGCTACTACTGGTCCTACTATTGGTACTACCACTACTACCGCCACTACTTCTGCAACTCAAGGAACCCCTACCACTACTCAAACAACTACTACTATGATTGCTACTTCTACTCCACAACAATGATTGATATTGCTACTATTACCACTCTCTCTACTACAAATACTACTTCCACTACTAATAGTACTTCTACTACGACTACTGTTACTACTGCTACTGCTGCTGCTACTGCTATTGCTGCTACTACTACTACTACTTCATTTCTCCCACTACTACTACTACTACTACAACTCCAATAGCTACTACTACTATTATTACTACTATTACTACTACTACTAATACTACTACTACTAATACTACTACTATTACCACCATTAAATACTATGACTATTGCTTCGACTATTATAACTACTATTACTACTCCAGCTACTGCTACTACTACTCCAGCTACTGTTACTACTACTACTTCTACTACTACTATTACTTCGGCTACTGTTACTACTACTACTCCTACTACTACTACAACTACTACTACTACTACCACTACTACAACCATAACTACAATTGCTATCACTACTACTACTGCTACTGGTGCAACACCTACTAGGACAGCTACTGATTCTACTCCTATTACTGCTACTGCTCCTACCATGACTACTACTACTGCTGCTGCTGCTACTACTACTAATACGATTGCTACTACTCCTAATACTATTGCTACTGCTAGGACTCCTTCTACTGTTGCTGCTACCACTACTATTACTATTACTACTACTACTCCAACTTGTACTCCAACTAGTAGTACTACTATCACCGCTACTACAAATTCTATGACAACTGCTACTACTGCTACTACGACTACTACTACTATTGCTGCAATAACAACTACTCCTTCTACTACTACAACTTCTACTACTACTACTATTGCTACTCCAACTACTACTTTTACAATTACTACTGCTAGTAATACTACTACTCCTACTCCACCTACAACTTCTACAATTACTACTACTTCTACTACTAGTACTACTACTAGTAGTAGTACAATTAATACTATCCTTCTACTATTGCTACTACTGCTGCTATGACAACTACTACCACTACTACTACTCCTACTAGTACAACAACTATGACTTCTATTACCGCTACTGCTCGTCCCACTGCTACTACTACTACTCCAACTACTACTCTGACTACTACTACTACTTCTACAACTGCTACAACTATGACTTCTACTACCGCTACTGCTGCTGCTATTACTACTACTTGTACTACTACTCCTACTACTATTCCTTCTCCCAGACGTATTCCTACTACTACTCCCACAACTACAACTAGTACTACTACTACTACCATTACTTCTAATTTTGTGACTACTACTACTGCTGCTAGGAGCACTTCTACCACTACTATTATAGCTATTGCTACTGCTACTACTCCTGCTACGACTACTACCGCTATTACAACTACAGCTGTTGTTGCTACCGCTATTCCTACTATTACTACTGCTACAACAACTATTACTACTCCTATTGCTACTACTATTGCAGCTACTACTACTACTGCTACTACTAATACCACTGTTACTGCTATTGTTACTGCTGCTACTAATACCGCTACTACAACTACAACTATTACAAATACTATGACATTGTGACTACTACTACTACTGCAACCGCTGCTGGTACATCTACTACTTCTACAACTACTAGTACTAATACTACTACAACTGCCGCTACTATTGCTACCATTGCTACTAATACTACTACTCCTACTACTTCTCCTGCTACTACAACTATTTCAACTACTACTACTGCTGCTACTTCTGTGACAACTTCTACTACTGCTACTACTAGCAGTACTACTACTACTTCGGCTACTACTATTGCCACTATCGCTACAACTACAACAATAACAAAAATAACTACTACTGCTAGCACAACTGCTTCCGCTACTACTCTTACAAATGCTACTGCTACTGCTACTTCAACTGCTACTACTACTACCAGTACTGCTATAACTACTTCTGCTACTACAATAATAACTACTACTACTATAACTGCTATTGCTACTGCCACTACCATTATTACTACTACTATTGCTACTATAACTACTACTGCAACTACTACAGCTACTACTCCTACTACTAGTGCTACTACTACTACTCCTACTGCTACTACTACGACTATTGCTTCTTATACTACTATTGCGACTACTACTACTACTACTACTACTACTACTACTATTACTACTACTACTGTTGTTGCTACTGTGCCTCCTCCTACTATTGCTACTACTACTACTACTACTATCACTACAACTACTACTTCTCGAACTAATACTACTGCTGCTAATACTATTGCTGTTGCGACTAGTATTACAACTAATACTATTACTACTACTACTACTACTACTACTACTTCTACAGCTATTACTGCTACTGCTATTATTGCTACTACTATTACTACTACTTCTGCAACTACATCTATAACTGCTACTACTACAACTATAATTACTACAGCTACTACTGCCACTACTAGTATTGCTCCTCCTCCTCCTCCTCCTCCTCCTCCTCCTACTACTACTACTACTACTACTCTAGTAGTGGTAGTAGTAACAATCATAGAAGCCTAGTAGTAGTAGCAGCTATAGTAGAAGTAGTAGTACTAGTAGTAGTAGTAGCTATAGTTGGAGCAGAAGAAATTATTGTAGTAGTAGTAGTAGTTGTTGTAATAGTAATAGCATTTGTGGCAGTAGTGTTAGTCAAAGAAGTAGTAGTACTAGTGGTAGTAGTTATAGTTGTACTATTAGTCATAGTAATAGTGGTAGTAGAACTAGTAGTAGTAGTGGTAGTAGTAGGACTAGTAGCAGCTGTAGTAGTAGAAGCAATAGAAGCAATAGTAGCAGCAACAACAGTAGCTATAGTAGTAGTAGCAGTTGTAGTAGTTGTAGTAGTCATAGTAATAGTAATAGAGTTAGCAGTAGTAGCTATAGTAGCATTAGTAGCAATATTAGTAATAATCATAGTAGTAACATCTTAGCGGTAGTAGGAGTAGTAGCTATCATATCAGTAGTAGTAGCAGCCACAGTAGTAGTAGCAGTACAAGTAGAAATGATAGTAGTAATAGGCATAGCAATAGTAGCAAGTAATAGTAGTAGCAGTTGTAGAAGTAGAAGCCACTGTAGTAGTAGTTGTCACAGTGGTAGTAGTATCAGAAGTAGCTGTAGTAGTAGCAGTAATAGTTGTCAATTTGGTAATAGCCGTAGAAGTAAGGGTAGCAGCATTAGTAGTAGTGGTAGTAGCAATAGCAGTAGCAGTAGTAGCAATAGTAGCAGAAGTAGTAGTAATAGCTGTTATAGCAGTGGTAACAACCTATGTAGCAATAGTAGTGGTAGTGGTAGTAGTAGTACTAGTATGAGTGGCAGTAACAGTAGTAGTAGTAGTAGTTGTAGTGGAAGGAGTAGCAGCAGTAGTAGTAGTAATAGCATTGGTAGCAATACTTGTAGCAGTAATAATATTAGTAGTAGTGGCATTAATTATTGTAGTACCAGTAATAGCAGTAGTAATTATTATTGCACTAGTTGTAGTAGTTGTACTAGTAAAACTTGTAGTACTAGTAGTAGTTGTAGTAGTAGTAGTAGCAGTAGTTGCAGTTATAGTAATAGTAGTCGCATTGTTAGTAGTATTAGTAGTAGTAGTAGTAGTAGGAGAAGTAGTGGTAGAAGTAGCAGTAGCAGTGGAAGTAATAGTAGTAGTATTTGTGGTAGTAATAGTAGTAGCAGTAGTAGCAGCAGTAGTAGGAGTCGTACTAGCTCTTGTAGTAGTAGTAATAGTAGTAATAATAGTAGCAGTAGTCACAGTAGTAGTAGTTGGATCAGAAGTCACAGTAGTTATTGTAGTAGTAGTAGTAGTAGAATTAGTAGTAGTAATAGTAGTAGCAGTATTAGTAGCTATAGTACTATCTATAGCAGTCGTAGTAATAGTAGTAATAGTAGTAGTGGTAGTAGTTGTAATAGTTGTAGTTGTAGTAACAATAGTAGAAGTTAAAGTAGTAAAAGTAGTAGTAGCAGTTGTAGTAGCTGTAATAGTAGTAGCAATAGAGCGATAGCAGCAATAGCAGCAGAAATAGTAGCAGTAGCTATTGTAGTAGTAGTCATAGTATTAGTGGTTGTAATAGTAAGATTAGTAGTCATAGTAGGGGTAGTAGTAGTTGCAATAGTAACAGCAGTAGTCATAGTAGTTGTAGTTGTACTAGAATTAGTTGTCATAGTAGTAAAAGCAGTAGAGTAGAAATAATGTTCGTCGTAATAATAATAGTAGTAGCAATTGTATTCATAACAATTGCAGCAGCAGCAGTAGTAGCAGTTGTAGTAGTAGTTGTAGTGGTAGTAGAGGTAGCAGTATTAAGTAGTAGTAGTAGAATTAGTATAAGTAGTAGCAGTTGCAATAGTAGTAGTAGTAGTAGTAACAATACTAGCAGTAGTAGTAATAGTAGTAGTAGTAGAATTAGAAGAATTAGTAGCCACAATAGTGGTAGTGATAGTAGTAGTAGTAGAAGCAGCAGCAATAGTAGCGGTAGTAGTAGCAGTAGTTCTAGTAGAAGTTGTGGTAGTCGTTGTAGTCGTAGTTGCTGCAAACATAGTGGTATTATCAATAGTAGTAACAGCAGTTGTAGCAGTTGTAGTAGCCATAGTAGTAGTAGTAGTAGTAGTAGTAGTTGTAGTAGTGTTAGAAGCAGAAGTAGGAGTAGGAGTAGTCATTCAAACAGTATTAGTTGGAGCAGTGGTAGAAGAAGCTGTAGTAGTAGTACTTATAGACGAAATAGTAGTAGCAAAAATTGTAGTAGTATTTGTAGTGGTAGTTTTTGTTGAAGTAGAATAAGTAGCTGTAGTACTAGTGGTAGTAGCAATAGTAGCAGTAGTAGTAGTGGTAGTAGCAATAGTAGTAGTAGTCATAGTTGTATCAGTAGTTTTAGCAGTGGGGAAGTAGTAGTAATAATGCTGGTAGTAGCAATAGTAGTAGTAGGAGGAGAACTTGTAGTTGTAGCAATAGCAACAATAGTAGTAGCAGTAGTTATTGTAGTTGTAGTTGTAGCAGTAGCAGTAGCCGTCGTAGTAGCTGCAGTGCTTGTAGAAGTAGCGGTTGCTATAGTAGTAGTAGCAATAGGGGTATCCGTAGTAGTAGCAGTAGGAAAAGTAGTAGTAGTAGCAGCAGTAGCAAACGTAGTAGTAGTACTAGTAGTAGTAGTAGCTGTCACAGAAGTAGTACCAGTAGTAACAGTAGCAGCCATAGCGAAAGTGGTAGTACTAGTAGTAGCAGTAGTAGCAAGAGATGTAGTAGTAGTAGTAGTAGCAGTTGTAGCGGCAACTACAGCAGTAGTAGTAGTGGTAGTAGTAGCAGTAGTAATAGCGGCAACAACAACAGTAGTAGTAGTGTAGTAGTAGAAGTAGTTACAGTAGTAGCAGTAACAACATTAGTGGTAGTAGTTACAATAGCAGTAGTAGTAGCAACAGCAGCAGAAGTCCTAGAAGTAGGAGAAATGGTAGAAGCAATAGCAAAAGTTGTAGTAGTGGTAGTAGTTATAGTAGTAGTAACAATTATAATGGCAGGAGTAGTTGTAGTTAGACGAGGAGTAGTAGTAGCAGTAATACCAATAGTAGTAGCTGCAGCCATAGTAGCAATAGTTTGTAGTAGTTGTAGCAGTTTTAGCAGTTGTAGTAGCTGTAGCAGCAGTGGAAATAGCTATACTAGTAGTAGTTGTTGGTGGTGGTGCAGTTGTTGTTGTTGCAGTATTCATAGTAGTAGCAAGAGTAGCACTTGTAGCTGTAGTAGCAATAGTAATAGTAGTAGCCATAGGAATAGTTGTAGTTGCTCTAGAAGTAGGAGTGGTAGTAGTTGTTGTTATTATTGTAGTAGTTGTAGCAGAAGTAATGGAAGTAGTAGTAGTAGTAGTAGTAGTAGAAGGAGAAGCAGGAGCAGGAGCAGTAACCATAATAGTAGTAGCGGTAATAGTAGTAGTGGTAGAAGTAGTAGTAATGGTAGTAGTAGCAACACAAGTAGTAGTAATAGTAGTAGTGGTAGTAGTAGCAATAGTAGTAGTACTAGCCATATTAATAGCAGTAGTAGCAGTAGTAGGAGTAGGAGTAGTAGTAGTAGAACCAGTAGTAGTCGAAAAAGTCATAAGAGTAGTAGTCGTAGGAGGAGTAGTAGCAGTAGTATTAGTAGTAGTTGTAACAGTCGTAGCTATAGTAGTTGTAGTAGTAGTAAGATTAGTAGACGTTGCAGTAATAGTACTAATGGTAGTATCCATTAAAGCAGTCATAGCAGTGGTAGCAGTAGTAGCAGTGGTAGCCAAAATCCCAGTAGTAGTAACAATAGTAGCGATAATGGCAGCAGCAGTAGTAGTCTAAGTAGTAGTAGTAATAGCAGTAGAAGTAGTTGTAGTAGTTGTAGCGATTGTAATAGTAGTAGTCGCAATACTAGTAGTTGAAGTAGCAGTAATAGTAGCGGTAGTATTAGTAGGAGTTGCAGTTGTAATAGAAGTAGCCAAAGTAGTAGTAATAGTAGTGGTATTAGCAGTATTTCTAGCCATAGTTGTAGTAGTAATAGTAGTAGTAGCAACAACAGAAGTAGTAATAGTAGTAGTAGTAGTAGTAGTACTAGTACTAGTAATTATTGTGGTAGTCATAGGAGTAATTGTAGCAGCAGTAGCACAAGCAGAAGTAGAAGCAGCAGTAGTAGTTGTAGTAACAATTGTAGCAGCAACAGCAGTAGCAATAGTGGTAGTAGTAGTAATACTTGCTGTAGTAGTACTAGTAGAAGTAGTAGTAGTAGTAGTAGTAGCAGTTGCAACAGTAGTAGCAGTAGTTGTGGTCTGAGTAGTATTAATAGTTGTAGAAATAGTAGTAGCTATAGTGGTAGTGGCCGTAGTATTAGTAGCAGTAGTAGAAGTAGCAATAATTGTCATAGTAGTAGTGGTAGTAGTTGTAGTAGCAGTTGTAGTAAGAGCAGTAGTGATAATAGTAGTATTAGCAGTAATAGTAGTATTAGGAAAAGTAGCAGTGGTACTAGTAACCGTAATAGTAGTAGTAGCAGTAGTAGTAGTAGATGAGTGGTTGTTGTACGAGAAGTGGTTGTAATAGTTATAGTAATTTGATAAGTTGTAGTAGGTATAGTAACAGTAGTAGTCAGATACGTAGTAGGAGTAGCAGTAGTAGTTATTATTGTTGTAGCAGCAGCAGTAGTAGTAGTATTAGTAGTTGAAGTAGCAATAGTAGTTGTAGCAGTAGTAGTTGTAGTAGTAATAGTAGTAGTAGTTGTAGTAGTAGTAAGATTAGTAGATGTAGTAGTAATAGTAGTAGCAGTAGTAGCCATTGAAGCTATGGTAGCAATGGTAGAAGTTGTAGCAGTAATAGCCATAATTGCAGCATTAGTAGTAGTTGTCGTGGCAGTAGTAGTAATAGTAGTAGAAGTAGTAGTAGTAATAATAATAGTAGTGGTAGTAGTAGTAGCAATAGTAGCTGTAATAGTAGTTGTTGTTGTAATACTAGTAGAAGAAGTAGTAGTAATGGTAGTAGTAGTATGACTAGGAGTAGCAGTAATACTTGCAGAAGTAATAGTAGCCGCAGTAGTAGTAGTAGCAGTAGTATTAGTAGCAGTAGTAGTAGTACTAATAGTAGTAGCAGCAATAGTTTTAATAGTAATAATAATTATTGTAGTAGTCGTAGGAGTAATAGTTGTAACAGCAGTGGAAGTAGTTGTTGCTGTAGCAGCTCTCATAGCAGTAGTAGTAATGGTATTAGCAGTACTAGTAGCAATATTTACAGTAGTAGCAGTTGTAGCAGTAGTAGTAGTTGTTGTTGTAGTAGTAGTAGTAATAGTAGTAGTAGTAGTAGCGGTAGTGGTAGTGGTAGTGGTAGTAGTAGCGGTAGTAGAAGTAGCAGTAATTATAGT